>WBNM01015964.1:740-20279 GCA_013399055.1 Ramphastos sulfuratus | reverse complement strand
TTTTTAAAAAATTATTGGTACTTTTTGCAAAAATAAGAGAAAAAGAAAACCAAAATTAAAAAAAAAAAAAAAAAAAAAAAAAGCCATAGGATTTTGAGGGTGGGTAGTGACCAGATCCACACATGACAAATCCTCATCAGCTGAAGTGACATCTGTCTACGACTACCTGAAGGGACATCGTGGAGAGGCTGCTGCTGGTCTCTTCTCACAGGTAATTGGAGATAGAACAAAGAGGAATTGGCCTCAAACTGAGATTGGGCAGGTTTAGATTGGACATTACGAATGTTTTTCACAGAGAGAGTGGTCAGGGACTGGAATGAGCTGCCCAGGGAGGTGGTGGAGTCACCCACCTGGGGTGTGTTTAAGGGCGGTTTGGATGTGGTGCTTAGGGATAATGATTCAAGGTGAATCTTGTAGAGTGGAGATATAGGTTGGACTTGGTGATCCTGAGGGGCTTTCCCAACCTGGATGTTTCTGTGATTCCAGGATGCTCTGAGGAAAACTCCCTGTTTCCAGGTTGCCTCATCTGACCACACATCCAGAAAACCCTAATGAAATGCTGAGGTTTATGCTTATGAAATCAGATTGGAAACAGAGATTTTCTCACTGTAGAGGACTGAAGCGAAGCAAGAAAGAACCTTCCAGAGACTCGCAGCTTGGTTAAAAACTTCCCTGGAGTCAGGCTTGCTCTAGCATTAGCACAATTAAGCTCTGAAGAGACGTGTAGGTACTAGTACACTTCCCAAGCCATAACACTGTGCAAGCAGCTTCCGTAGGTTCCTCAGCCACAATGACCTCATGTTTCATCTCTGCACTGTAATACTCTTGATGTGATATTTGTCAGCTGCGGTCCCCATCCTCTAGGCTACAGAGCTGTGCCAGTTCACATCATTCCAGCTTGAAACAGGTTCTCAAGCCTGCAGGACTTCAACAGATTTGTAGAAACATCTCAATTCACCATGACTGAAACCTCACACATGCTCATGGCGGAAATCAAATGTAGTCACCTGGAACAGAGTTCATCCCATCTTTCTGTAGCCACCTGAAAGTTAGTAAACTAGTTGGTGATGCCACCTAGGTCCTCTTTGTCCTCATTACAGAGAGGTCAGGGCCTCAAAAGAACCAGTTGCTCTGCCCTGATACAGGTGTCTAGGTGAACCTGCTTTAGCAGGGAGGCAGGACTAGATGTTCTCCAGAGGGCCCTTCCAAGCCCCATCATTCTGTGCTTCTGTAGCAGGTGGGCTGAATCACCTTGGGAAGTTAATCCCTAAAAAAGGAGCCTACATGAAAGCTATTAACTGGATGCTTAAATTTTAGATGGCAGAAACTTGCTAAGATAGAACCTACACTTCTCTTGGGCTGCATACACACACCCCCAAAACTCAACTGCAAGCTCAGAGGGAAAGGGTTTTAAATCACCTTTCATCATGGTTAACACACATTGCTGGCAACTCAGCTTAATACTTCTCCAAAACATTGTCAAAGTTATAAGGAGCTGTGCTGTTGGCCAGTCACAAACCATTAGCTGTCCTCTGAAGCATGCAGAGATGAAAACTACTTTTATATTCTCTATAAAGGTCTTGGTGTCTCCATTGCATCCATAAATGGGTTAGCACTTTACATGCCAAGCTGGTAGCAATGCTCCAGTCCTATAGAAACATTTATATTAGCAGACCTGTGCCCTGTAACTCTGTCCTGGAGTGGCCAAAACCAGCTGCCCCAGAAGAAAATGTAAGTACCCTGCAGAGGACATTGGTGGAACACAATTTCCTTGCATGAATTTTATGAATTTCATGCTGGTCTTCCATAGCCAGAAGTCAGCCCAGAAATAAAAGCTTCAAAATACTTTTTGTCATTAACTGCAACAATCCTGAATATTTGTAATATCTCTGTAAAAGCTGCCTTGAAAAATTCTACTGAAAACATCGTCTTGCACCTGAAGTTCTTGGCCTGATTGACAACCTGTTGCTTACCTTCAAGACTGACAGGTTCTGCTTCTACCCCAGGACAAAATATAAAACTCACTTTCCACGGGCTGGAAAGTGCTCTTTCTGAGGACTTTTTGGCATTTGGAGTAGATCTGCCTTCTCATTCAGCTTTCCTGACTTGATGACAAGTTTTTTCTGTCTCCTGAAATAACTCTTGGAACTAATGTCTCCTTCAGCTTGTTTATGCGCTTCAACTGGAAGAGTTGTGCTGTTTGCACCAGAGAGGATTTAGGTCTTTTGCCTCTCATCTCCAGGCAAAATCACCAAGGAAGGTCAAGGACCTGACAAATACTTCAAGCTTCCCATCAGCCACTCTTGAAATAGGGATAAAAACCTTCTAGGCACCAACTGGCCTCACATCAATGACATTGGGTGGGTGTTCTGGCACTCAGCCCTACCTCCCAACTTTAGCTGCCTAAAAGGTAGGTGTTTAGGTTGTTTCTAGAGGGGATGGAGAAAGGCAACTCCAGACAGTGACTTGTCACATCCACTGAAAAGATACCCCTCTCAGGAAGGATGAATCACTTTCAGCAGATGCCCATCTTTCTAAAGGGAGGTGAGATGATTAGACAGCCAAGCATTGTGTGGCTAAAACTGAGTGAATTCCATCCAGAGGTCTGTTATGGGAGTGTGGTCTCACCCAAGAAGGTACAGATACAACTCCTTGTATGCTTGGGAACTTTGTGAGGAAGTTCTGTTTTCAAAACACAGGTTCACTCAGCTGGTAGAACACTTCCCTCAAGGATGAACTGAATCTTCCCAATCTAACTTAAAAGGATATGCCTCAAGATAGCTTGAGCCAAGCAGCTTTTGAGATCATCATGAGACCAGATCTCACCTCACAAGCAACTGCTGGGGTTTTTTTTTTGACTGGAATGTTGAACCTGGCTCCTGGAGCATCTTAAAGCTCTTTTCAGAGGTTCAGACACTTGGGCTCATACACAATAATGCTTGGCCTGCTCCTAGACAAATTTCATAGAATCACACAATGGTTTGGGTTGGAAGGGACCTTAAAGTTCCAACCTTCCTGGCATAGACAGGGACACCTTCCACTACAGCAGGTTGCTTAAGGTCTCATCCAGCCTGGCCTTGAATGCTTCCAGGGACTGGAAAGCCTTCCAGTACTGTAAGATCTCCCTGGAGCCTTTTCTTCTCCAGTTGACTACTTCTGCAACCCTGGAAGGCTACTAGGCCAAGAAATTGCAAGGTGGTTCTTTTTGGAGCTGCTGCCCTTCTTTGTGACCATTCCCCAGACTTATGGGAAGTTCAGGGAAAAGAACTGAGCACCTGGTGGCCTCAAGGCAACCTGCAAGCACTGCTCATCTCACAACCACATCACCTTTCTCCACTAAACAGTGTTTTGTGTGCCTAGATTCATATCTTCACATTTCAACCCCTTCAGGACTGAGGGACTGTCTGAGAAATGGGAATATTAACATTATGTCAGTGCCCAGAAGGTCTCTATGAGGGAGGCAAAGATGGGAGGTGTCAGTAGACATCATCTACCCATGCTCTCTATAGCTGGCCACAAGGATCTCAGCTTCAGCTGTTCTGTGCCAAAACTGTAGAGTCAAGCTCAGCAAATAGTTTTTGGTGGGAAAAGACCTTTGAGATCACCAAGTGTCACCATTCTCTAACATGCTAAACAATGTCCCTCAGCACCACATCTCTGTGTCTTTTAAACACTTCTAAGGATTGGGATTCAACCACCTCCCTGGGCAGCCTGTTCCCAGGTCTGAGAACCCTTTCAGTGAAGAAGTCTCTTCTCGTGTTCAACCTAAACCTCCTCTGATGCAACCTGAGAGTGTTCCCTCTCATCTTTGTTGCCTGGAAGAAGAGAAACTCCCACTTCACTCCAGCCTCCTCTCAGGGAGTTGTAGAGAGCAAGAAGGTCTCCTCTCAGACTCTTTGTCTTCAGGCTGAACAACCTCACGTGCCTTGGCTGCTCCTCACTACACTTGAGCTGCAGACTCTTCATCAACTTTGTTGCCCTTCTCTGGACCCACATTAGCACCTCAATGTACTGTTTGGATTGAGGGGTCAAACACTGAATGCAGTACTCAGGATGCAGCCTCACCAGTGCCAAGTACAGGAGGAAATGTCTAGCAAAACCAAAGAAGGACTAAAAGAGTTACAACTGCAAATGTAGAAAGAGCAGATTTGGAGGGGAAGAGCTTGACTTTTTTTTTTTTCCCTCTTTTCAGTATGGATTCTCAAGAATATTGAGGTTAGAGGCACAGACCCAAGTTACTGGGAGTCAAACCAGGGTGTGAACCATGCGAACACCCATGTGAACATTCTTACCCCCTGGTATATGTGAACCATCTCCTATTTATTGCAGGGTACAAGCATTCACACGGGCAGTTACCACAGAAAAACTGGCATCTTATTAGTTCACACCCTAACTTACCTCCTGGTAATTTGTTCATGTGCCCATCCCCTAAGGTGCCATTCCCAAAGTGAAGTTAGAGGACGCAATGTCCCCAGTATACTCAAGAGTCAGCAGCTTAGTGGTTAGGGCACTTAAGCCATGGGATGAGAAAATGAGCTTCAGAAGTTTCCTCTGCTTGATCTGAAGCAGAGTTTTGAACCCCAGTTTCCCAAATCTCGGCAGCACAGCCTTGCCAACAGATTATGCCAACAGAACTACCAAATCAATTATTCACATTGACTGAGTCTTGGCCAACACTGGGGATTCAGCCAGAAACCTCTGGAGCTCAGGGCAGAAGCTCTCAGTTTAATACCCATAGCTTTTGAGACCTGGATGCAGAGCAGGATAGGTAGCATATGAATGGGTTTTGCAAGTGCTGAAGCCCATTAGGATACACAGAAATCTTCTGCAATTCTGTCTTTGCATGCCTCCAAACCCTATCCAGCTCCTAGCCAAGTTTTGCTGCATCTTGTCAGATATATACAAGCCTTAACTGGGTTCCTTCTCTCTCCTGCTATGGGATAGGAGATGGGACTGAGAGATATGCCTGTAATTTACATACATTATTACTGTATGTCCCTGATAGCATGTAAAATAATGTATGCACTGCACTGTGCATCAGCTCCACACAGGAAAGGTGTTCCTTGCTCTCAGGTTTGATCTCAACCTTGGTGAGATCTAACCAGCTTGGTGCTTGCACATAGAAAATGAGCACNTACCATTCTATGAGTCTATGTTTAGGATAAACATGAGGCTAAGCTGCACTTTCCTGATCCAGAACCAAAGTATGAAGCAACTTGCAGGATCACAACCTAAAGGAGCTCTGAGTCCAAGACAGGAAACAAAGAGGTTGCTCCAAAGTCTACTAAAGTCAAGGGAAGATTGCCCTTGAGTTCAACCTGTATTTGGAGAAGTTAAATCTAAGGAGAAGGAGATGTGCACATACATGTCTATGCATATATATATGCATAGCCATGTGTATATAATATTATTTCATAATAGCTACTTCTCTTGTCCAAAGAGTCCTCAAAGTAGTCATTACCTGAACTTATGTGACCTGGACAGACTGGAGAGTTGAGTGAAAGGTAAGCTCATGAAGTCTGCCAAGGGCAAGTGTAGAGTTTTGCACCTGGGACAGAACAATGTCCTGCCCCAGTAGAGGTTAGGGGTTGACCTGCTGGAAAGCAGCTCTGTGGAAGAGGACCTGGGAGTGCCAGGGGACAGTTATGTTCACCAGGAGTCAGCACTGTGCTCCAGTAGCCAAGGAGGCCAATAGTCTCCTGGGGTGCCTTAAGAGCGTGAACAACAGGTTGAAGAAGGTTCTCCTCCCCCTCTACTCTGTCCTAGTGAGGTCACAGCTGGAGTACTGGCTCCAGTTCTGGGCTCTCCAGCTCCAGAGAGACAGGGAACTACTGGAGAGAGCCCAGCAGAGGCTGTGAAGATGCTGAGGGGCCCAGAGCAGCTCTGTAAGGAGAAAAGTCTGAGAGACCTGTTTAGACTGGAGAAGAGCAGTCTGTGAGGAGATTCTCAATGCTTAGCAAGAGATAAAGGGTGGGGACCAAGACACTGGGGCCAGACTCTTGTCAGTGGTGTCCAGCAACAGGACAAGGAGCAAGAGGTACAAACTGCAACACACAAGTTTCAACTTAGACATAAGGAAAAACTTATTTGTTGTGAGGGTACTGGAGTCCAGGCTGCCCACAGAGGTTGTGGAGTCTCCTTCTCTGGCAAGATTCCAAAGCCACTTGGCCATTGTGATCCTGCTTTAGCAGGGGAGTTGGACTGGATGATGTCCAGAAGTCCTTTCTAACCCTCACCATGCTGGGATTCTGTGACTTTTCTGGGAGATGTCACTGGGAGCTGCAAACACCACTCCACCAGGCAAGGAAGGTACCTTTCTGCATCTAGCCTTCTCCTGTTCCCACAAAACACCCAAGCTGCCTCCATCTATTCTCTCTTAATATTAATAATAAAGTCTTAGCATGGTAACACCCAAGGCTAAGTTCATGTCTAACTTTGCACCCAGAGAGTTTTAATAGCAAAACCTATGCAGAGACTCTACCACTATACTGATGCCACCATATGCTTCTGGCATCAAAGAAAATCCCAGGCGTCTTTCCTGACATCTTTAAGATCAAGGAAATTTAAGATAAGCCAAACTCTTCCTCATTCATGGTAAAAGAAACAGTCTGGGAATTTGAGGACTAGACAACACAAGTGTATGAATAAACCTGTGCAGATTTTATCAGCAAGGTCAGCACAACCATGAAAACCTCAAGCTCAGGAGGAGACAATATGAGTTGGTGACTTGTTGCAGTGATTTCAGAATCATGATTGGCCTTGAGGCTGGATCTCTGTCAGGGTACCTCCACCTGGCTGTTTTTTGTGGCCAGCTGCCCAAGTGACTATGTTTTTGATGAATGATGCTTTTGCAAGAGCACTTTCCTCGAATCAGGTTTGTGTCATATGCCAGCATCACATTAAAAAAATAAATAAATGATAGGCTTCTGAAGAAATACAAAGTCCTTTTTCATGAAGATCCACAGCTGTGGGCAGGATAAACATATGCATTTGGGCATGGTGGATTTAGAGCATTTGACCTAACCTTGTTCACCCAGAAGTCAGGCATTCCACTACTCATCTTGGTTCTCTCAAGCACCAGCAGAAAGAGATCGGCTGCTAAAGAGAGTCATTGCATCCAAAGATTGACATCAAAGATAGGTCTGATGAATCAGAGAGGAAGTGTCAGCCTTCATTCATTGACTAGAAAGACAGCTTAGATGACTGCCTCGGATGAGACGTCCAGCTCTGAGATGGAGTATGACGAATCCTGCTCAGCACGGCCACGGTGCGTAAGCATTATGGACGTCTCTAGAACAGAATCAGCAAACCTAAACTCTTCCCTTGCAGTTTCTGTCATGCTGACTCATGTATGTCCAGCTGCCCTGGCTGTGGGCCTCACCTCAGTGTTGGTTTTGTTTTTTTAAACAGTGAGTCAAAAGCAGCTCCATCACAGCTTTTCTTCCTGTACCTCAGGATCCACTCGGTGCGGCCCATACTATCCATTAAAATAATGCATCTGCAGTCTGCCCCTGCAAAGACTGTAAGAAGTTGTCTTGGTTTCCAGCTTTCTGCTTCTCACCTCTTCAGGTCCCCAGGCTAATTGTTTAGGCTTGTGAAGGGCAGAGAAAGAACAAGAACAGTGATCCCATGTCATAGAACCATAGACTGACTTGGGTGGAAAGGGACTTCCAAGGTCATCTAGTACAACCCCCCTGCAGTCAGCAGGGACATCTGCAACCAGAGCAGGTTGTTCAGAGCCCCAAACAACCTGACCTGGAATGTTTCCAAGGATGGGGCATCTACCACCTCTCTGGGTCACCAGGGCCAATGTCTCACCATTCTCATTATAAAAAATATCTTCCTTAGCTCTACGCTAGCCCTTGAGTTGTCTTTGTTCCCCTGTTTTACCACAGAGTCTGCAACTCTTTCATCAAGGTCTTGCAAGTTTGTCCTACCCTTCTTATACTAGAGATGGACAAAGCTGTACTCTTCCATGCAAGAATCCAAACATGAATGTGTATTGCTATATTTCTGGAGCTTCTGTGCAGGAGAGACCTTCTCAATTTATTCTGTTGAAGTACCTATGTCAAGAACAACAGGAGCCACCATCAGCATCACTGTTGGTGGGAGACACCACAACTCTTATCTGTGGCTGTAAATATATAGTGGACCTACAGAACTCTTGAATTAATTTTGGCACTATAATTTGGAGACTTTTCTGGTGAACATAACAATTTCCTTGTGATTTTAGTGGAGGTGCTCAAAAGCTGGACAGACCACACACTGGCATGGATTACGTCTGAGCTTGAATTTTGGTTCACCAGGAGACAGAGACTACACATTGCATCAGCAGGACAGAGAGACTCAGTGCTGGTTTCTATCACAGGTTTCCCATATGCCTGTGAGCAACTTGCACCAAGGATTTCAGCGACCACTGAATTAGCATTTCCCTGGCTGATTCCCAATCTTCTGCTAATGTGTCTTATCTGTTCTCTTTCAACTCAGTTGTTTGCCCCATCTGTCTGGACCTTATACTCTTTCAGGCAGAAACTAGTTCCCACTGTGCCCTTAGTCTTCTGCCCTGACTTATAGGTGTTGCAATCGATCCACTAATATCCATGATCTGTCTTGTTAGAAAAAGGTTGTGATCCAATAGCTCTTTCCTTATCCAGCTGACAGTCTTGTTAGTAATGACTCACTGCTGACTACCTCTTATATCCACAATTCTGACGTAAGCATGTTTAATCCAGCCTGAAGAACATGAGGATGGATGAGATGATTTCTGTATTGAATGATAGTAGAAGCTATTATACCTATTATTGCAGGAGTGGGATGCATCTCAACTAACTCCAGGTGCCCAACAGTTAGACAGCCAAGACCGTGCTGCTTAACTCCTGCCCGTGAGGAGAAATGAAGCACTTCAGTAAAAGCAGAGTGAATTCACTTTCTCTCACATTCAGAATGAGCTAAGGGTATTCCTGGACCAGGCACTGCAAGCCACTGAAAAGAGGCAGCTCAGTAAAATTGGTCACTTGATCAGGTTGCAGCAATGCAGTCAGTAAGCCTAAGGCGTAAAGCAGGAATTAAGTATCTAAGTAGCTTCGCATTTCACAGTTCATCCAGCTCTGGGTTCCTCAGCACAACAAAGACATGGACTTATTGAAGTGGGCCCAGAGGAGGCCACAAAAATGGTCAGAGGGTTGGAATATCTCTGCTATGAAGAAAGGCTGAGAGTGTTTGGGTTGTTCAGGCTGGACAAGACAAGGCTCCAGGGAGACCTTCTGATGGCCTGAAGGACTTAAAGGGGCTGATCACAAAGATAGGAATAGACTTTTTAGAAGGGCCTGTTATGACAGGCCATGAGGTGAGGGTTTTAAACTAAAAGAGGGAAATCTGGGCTAGAAAGAAGAAAGAAAATTTTTACAGTGAAGGTGATGAAACACTTGCCCAGGTTATCTAGAATGGTGGAAGATGCCGTATCTCTAGAACCATTCTAGGCCAGGTTATTTAGGGCTCAGAGGAGCCTGCTCTAGTTGCAGATGTCCCTGTTGACTGCAGTGGCTTGTACTAGGTGACCTTGAAAGGTGTCTTCCAACACAAAGCCCACCAGGATTTTCAGAAGGGTCTTTAAATGGAAGCATACTCTTTCAACATTCTACATATCTAGGTAGATCATCAAATGCTGAGATGGTCTCAGCCTTTATGAGGGTATCAGAAGCAAAAGAAGGGAGAAAAAAAGTAGGCAAGATATATCTGTCTGAAGAAGTTATTTTTGACCTGGTCATCCAGGATCTTCTTGCAGGCAATGTTGAGAAAACTAGGACAAGGGAGATGTGCTTCACCTCATCTGCAAGTAAACATCTAACAGATGTCACAGGAGTTGCATCTTAGTTTTCACCAATAACTCAAAAGGAAACTTGACTGGAGACTGCTAAAGCTGCGAGATGATTCTCCCTCCAGAAGAGATAGGACTCAAACCCACACCTCCCCTAACCCAGCACTAACAAGGGTTTATGACTCTAAAGGAAAAGTGGGTCTCCCAGTAAGTTCTACCACTCTTCACTGGGCTTTGCACGGGGCCCTCCTTGCCCAGCAATGGTTTAGATTGTTCACTTCTTCTCAGCCACTGTAGGATCATAAAAAAAAAAAAAAAAAATCATGGAAAGGCTCCCTTAAGTGTGTCTCTCAGGCTGCAAAGGATTTAGAGTTGCTCTCTGTCATTCCACACAACACTGTCTAGCAACAGGCTCTATTGTTGTTCTTCTGGGGGCAGAGGGACAAACTGAATGGTAAGCTTGGCAACCGTTCAAGGAGTTTCATTCCTACCTTCCCACCCTTTAGGAAATATCTCTATTAGGCAAGGTGGACCCTTTTGAGGACAAGGAACTCCTGTTCCTTCTGCTCAGTGCTGTTCAGCTTCATTTCACAGCCTTGGCTAGAGCAGAGATGGGCTCTGCCTTTTCTCACTGCTCCATCCCACAATCTGAATTCTGCTGAGTAACAGCCACATCTTGTGAAGTCTCTAGCCTCCAAAACAATCTGAGCCTACAGAGAGCCCAAACACATTTTCAGCCTTTTATAGGTTTTGACACATTCTGAACCTACAAAAGAGAAGAAATAACCACCCCAAACACCTAGTGAGGAAAGAACCAGACCACATGCTATGATGTAACCTTCTTGATGAAGCTGGAGAATGTGCCAGATGCAATAAGAGAAAAGCATTTCACACCAATAGTGTGGAGGAATATCCGTGATGGGAAAGAGTAACATCCGTGCTAGGAATTATCACTACACCAAAATAAGGCATAACTGACTGTCATTTACACCAGAACAGAAACTGGTGACCAAAGGCACCTCCAACTCCTTTGATGGCCCAGGCTCTACAAATGCAAAATGCTCTCTGGGTATCAGCAACATCCAAGTGGGAAGGGGACTGTGAATATGCAGGTGACAAACAAGGAAAAGGGACAAACAGCATCTTTGTGATGCAGAAGGCTCTCCCAGGCTTTACAGGCTGCTTTTGAAAGCAGTGCCCTATGTTAGGAGTTCAGAACAAGGGACTTAATGTATTGGTTTTTCCTCTCTTGCCTTGTTTTTTGCAAGCACCGGTAGAATTTGGAGGAAACTGATGAATTTTTACACGTCGTGCTAAGATGATAACAGGAGTGAAAGCAAAAACATGTCACTTTTAAAGGAGAAGGAGGGGGGAAATGCATTATAAATAGCCCAGGCTATATGGAAGCAGTTGGCATCAACAGTAAGGTTTTTCTGCAAGAGCAGCCCTGCGCCTGCTTCAGCAGAGAACTGGTGGATACATCATGGAAAGGCTTCTACCCTTGCAGACTTCCTGAGTGTTCATTTCCTTCCAGAATTAAGCCTCACTGACCTGTCTTGATTTTTACAGACCTTTGGCCTTCAGTTGGCTCTTGGTGATGTCACCCAAGTAGAGACAGTTTTGGTGAGACAGGGTGGGAACAGCTCTTGCTGCAGCCTTGGGGCTGTACCCAGTCCACCCTTAGCTGAGCAGGTGAACAAGACATGCATGCTCTGGCCAATACTTCTCCCCTTCCCATTTCCACTTCCTTTTCACTGCATTTCAATGGCTTTAACTGGGACCATCAACCTGGCACCACCTGACTGGGCAGAAAATCAAACTCCACATAACCAGAAGACAAAATAGCACAGATCAGTTGCCTATTTTGAGCCTTCTACTTTCCAGCAATATTCTCCAGATTTCTTGTGAGCTCCACCTCCCCTCTTCCCTGCTGCATTCTTTGACCCTTCAAGGTTCCCTTTGAGATCCAGAGTAATACCATGAGTCTAGTCCTGCTCCAGCATGGATTTCAGTAGTTCTAGGTCCATCCCTGTTCACAGGAAGCCCTGAGGATGAGGCTGTTCATGGTACTGTGTACAGCTCAGCTATCCAAGAGGAGCATAGCACCTGTGATTCAGAGCCTGGAGGATTCCTCCAGTGACACGGTGGTACAATGCTCATTAAGTGCTGTCATTATGCCCAATAAAGCTCTTTGAAATGCAGCTGAGGCTATTTGAATCGTGAACACAGCACAGATGCTGACAGAGGAGGAAGTGGGTCCATCAACTCATGGTTGTCCCATGGGATTTTTCTTGGTCCTTCCCATGCACACAGAGCAAAAACATCTGCTCATCATGAGGTCTAGCACAGAACAGCCTTCTTCTTCTGATGCTTTTCACCCATGCTTAGCACTAATGACACAGGAAGAGGCACAGAGACTGGCAGCCCCTGACTGGAAAAGCAGTGGCATGGTTGCAGGGCTGGAGTTGAGCTGGCTCATCCCAGGAAGCAGGATGCAAGCAAGAAAGGAATCCCATAGACCTGGGATGGAGACACCAGTGGGTCAGCCTCATTTCCTCTTTAGAGCATCGCCATGGTTGGAAAAGACCTCTAAGATCGTGAAGTCCAAACATTATCTAACTCTGCTAGGGCCACTACTACACCATATCCTTGAACACCATATCTAAATGTCTTTTAAATACATCCAGAGATGGTGACATGACCACCTCCCTGGGCAGGCTGTTACAGCATTTGAGAACCCTTTCAGTATAGAAGTTTTTCCTAATGTCTAACCTAAACCTCCCCTAACACAATTTAAGGCCACTTCCTCTTGCCCTTGTTTCAGCAAGCCCTGACTTTCATTTCCTAAGAGAGGTCACGGACTCTCAGCAGAAGTCAAAACTCATCCAGCCTGAAATTTTAGAGGGAAGGCTCAAAAAAGTCTTTTCTGACCAACAGAAAGCAGCAGGTTTCTGGCCATCCTCCTGTTCCAACTACTCTATAGCATGACTAGCTGTAGAACTGAGTCTGGGGGAAGAAATGCCATGGGCACAAGTGAAATGGCTCACCTAGGTGATACAGGAGCTCAGAGAGGATGGGACCCACCTATTTGATTAATGTCTCCTGCTCCTGAAGCACTTTGTTACCCTGGCTTTGGTTATCCCCAAGGACATTGAACCTGTGCAGAAAGGTCTTCAGAGAGAAGGGAAGAACTGCCTTCTCTTGGTGCACCACACAGTCAAGTGTTCCAATGCTGCAGGCTCGTTGCGAGGTCTAGGGCAGGGCTTTTAATTTCTTCTGCTTCTGTTTATCCACCTCTAAGATAGGAAACATCCTCTCCCTTTCTAGGCACATATCAAAGGTTGAGCCATGTTAGTAGGTGCTCAAAGGTTTTCAGGTGAGAAGTCTGAGTGCTCAGATGTCTGTAGAGGCCATATTTTGCCTCTGGGGCTACCTGGAAAGGACTGGGGAGGAAAATAATTCATTTTTCCTTGGTGGGGCAAGGTTTGTTTGTTTGAAGGCTTCATTCAGTGCTTTGAATATCAAGTTTGTGATTCTCAGATAAACAATAAACTCTTCTTAAAATTGAAAGGAAAAGAAATAATCTACAAATATGCAGCAGGACAAGACAATTTAAGAAGATGAATCTAAAAATCTGAGAATCTGAGTAGATGAGGACTCTTTAGCACATACTGTGCTCTCTAAAAGACTCCCAGCCCTCCCCATGTTTGAATCAGGGCCTTCTTCCTATGACCTTGGAAAATGTTTAGCTCCTGCCCTGAGAGAGGCTTTTTGTGTGACCTTGGTCTTTTCATGTGATCTTGGTTCAGTCATTTAATCTCACCAGCACAGCTCCTCCATACCTGGACTATGCAAGGATCAACATAAATAGCATTTGAGTTTGTTTCTCCAGTCCCACCACGAGAAAACAGAGGCAGAGAAATACTTCCCTTAGCCTTTGCACACCCTATCCTACCCATGGACCAGACAAGAGCTTTTTATTACCACTGAACATCTACACAGCAAGATCCCCTTGACCTAGTGAGATGCTTTCTATCCCCACTGTTGTTTGAGTGCAAATCACTCATGCTGTGACCAGAAAAATCCAGCTGGTGGATCACTTGGTATCTAAGAAAAATCTAAACCATCATTCCATGATTATCCACTGCCTGGCAAAACAAAACCATGTGAGATATGGCTGTAACTTAGATGTATGAACATAAAGACAATCCCCAAGCCTTGGGGCAAGGCTGCATGTGCCTGCATTGCACCACGTAGAGCTGACATGTAGCCACCTCTGCAGAGGAACATGACAGCTCTTTAACCTGCTGCAGCAGCAGAAGCAAGAAGGAGGAATGTCATCACCTTGGAAATATCAAAACCCTCACCTCTGGCTAAAGGAGAGCAGTGGATAGATGCAAGTCATATTTCTGAGCTCTAGAGATTGTTTTAGGAGCTCAGGTGCCAACAGCACATGGCTCATGCTGTCCCTTGGGTGACCTTCCAGAGCTATGCCTCCCTCCTGTCTAACAAGGCTTGATCATCTCTCACTTAACACAGTTGCTCTCTGCCAAACCTGAGCTTTGCTTTCTCAAGTGAGGAGTTTGCCAAGACTCAGCTTGGTTCTCCAGGATTCCCAATAAAACAAGAATCAGGTTTCTCATGGGGTCCAGAACCTGGCCTGGCATTCACCCACCCCACTGTAAATCAGAGACTGTCACACCCAGGGTGAGAGGGACAGATCCTAGAAGAGACCTAAACCAGAGCACAACCCAAGACTTTATCCTCATGTTGCCGTTATTGAGGTGGTGCCATCAGACTCTGTCAGGGACACGTTCAGGTGTTGCACCTGTGTATTGCTGGAGTAATGCCACCAGGTTACTCGTCTTTCTGTTGGCAAGGCTCCCTCCCACCCTGCTCCTGTGCACTTACAGTTCCTGAATTGCAAAAAGTAGAAATGGAAAGATCTGTCAGATAATTTTCACCAACCCTCATGGGTTGTAAAGTGGCTACTACAGGACTTTGTGGGCTTTGACCAACTTCATCCTACATGGATGAGTAAACCTTTGTGACCACTATCAGGGAATAAATGCTAAGAAGACATGAGCAAACACAGGTCACAGCCATAGAAACGTTCCTGACACATATCCTTCCTGTCCACTTCTTGGCATCTCCAGTAACACTTTATTCTCTCTGTCACTAGCAGTTATGGCTCATCTCCTTGACCACTTCATTATGAGGTTGATCTCCTATCAACCCACTTCAGATGTGATATACAGGTGCCAAAGAGAGCTGCAGAGGAGACAGAAGCTCCTCTATGACCAACAGGACAGAGGAAGGGACACACACTGCAGTCCAAAGCAATATTGCCACAAGAAGTCTGAGCACATATCTCCTTCCATGAGATGTCCTCCTCCAGCCACATGTTTTAACTGTCTGCATCCCTCAACACACACCAAACTGCCTCACACCCCAGAAGGAACAACGTACAAGATGCCAGCTGGCAGGTTTCTCCCATGGTGGAGAGATCTGCCTAAACTTTCAATTCAGCCTAAAGATCCTCTCCTAATATCAGCTTCCAAGGCTACAGAAGGTTAAGAACCCTAACACTGAAGCTCTGTGTTAATTTTTTTTTTTTGTCTCTTGAAGCAAACCTTTCTCCCTTCTGAATTATTTCTGTGCTCTGGCTATCCTCAGAGCAAGTCAGGCTCTGCTTAAAAGAAAAGTATTGAACTTTATTTGTGCTGCAGCTGTGATCCCAACCCCCCAGAGGACAGGTAATATAGAATTCTCACCCACCCATGAACACTGCTGCTGAATTTCCCAAGACTTCCTTCAATACAGTCTTTTTTAAAAAAATTATTATTATTATTAAACAAATCAGAAAATGAACAGCATTAATGTTTAAAGCAAACAAAATCCACACATGTGTTTGTTCTTATTCTGGCTCCTGGGTGTGGGGAGCTGCTACCAGGGGCTTCTTGAGGTTGAAGGGCCCAATGCTACTCTGGAGAAGGTTCCATGGGGTTACTGTGCCACAATAAATCACACCAACACATCCCTAAAAACTTGTCACATTGGTCCCAGTGAGATCAGGCGCCCTCTCCTATAACTTACTTTTTCATCACTACTTTTAAAGCCTGTTTCATGCTTCTCTAAATGCACAATTGAAGAATTTTCTGGGTTTAAGAAGCTCCCATAGCTTTTCTCTCATGATCACTGCAGATCACAACAGCATCACTGCTTGGGGGAAATCAAAGAATGATAGGGGTTGGAAGAGATCTCTAAAAATCAGAGTCCAACCCCACTGCCAAAACAGGGTCACCTAGGACAGGTCGCACAGGAACACATCCAGACAGGTCTTGAGTCTCCAGAGAAGGAGACTTCACAACCACACTGGGCAGCCTGCTCCAGGGCTCCAGCACCCTCACAGTATAGAAGTTTTGCCTCACGTTTAGGTGGAACTTCCTGTGCTCCAGTTTGTGCCCTTTGCCCCTTGTCCTGTCACAGGGCACCAAAGAAAGAGGCTGGCTGCTTCTTGACACCCACCCTTCAGATGTTTATAAACAATAGCAAGATGATCTCTTCATTTTTCCTGGCTAAGCATCCCCAGGTCCCTCAGCCTTGAGATCTTTTCCCTTTTGCTTGGATGAACTTTTTCAGAGGGTGTCACTTCTCCAGCACTGTGCAGAGCCCACCCAGCTCTGCATGACCTGATTTTAAGCAGGTGCCTCTATGCCATGGCAGCAACAGCAATTTAAACATCTCAGCCACATAAGGAATTCTATTTAGAGGTAAAAATTCCAGCAACAAGCACATGGCCACTTGCTCCCCCTGACAACACCCAGTTGCTCCCCTGGACAAATCCATACTCACTGTTTCCCTTAATTTCTTTCCTTTGGGAGAATAATTAACCAAAACCTACAGCAAGTGTTGCTTCCCACTCCCTGCTTTTGCTCAAATCCTCTTGGAGCTGGAAGCAGTGGCAGGATCCATAGCTCTGTGTGCTCTAGGGTGAGTTTAAGCTTTAATTAGAAAGTATTAATTTTGGGGAGGGGGGCACAGTTTGGGCATGGTAAATGATGGATTTTCTGCTGCAAGCAGTCAGGTTTCTCTGAGCTGATGTAGGAGAGGCTTTAAAAAGCAGAGAGGTGGGATGAGATGTTGATGATGGAATGAGTTGTTGACGGTGAAATGAGTTGTTTGTACTATCAGACTGAAAAAAACCCCCAAACCTACCACAACCTCCTGGGCCTCTCTAGAGTCTTTTCAAACAAGAAAAGCAACCAAACCCCAAAACAAAAATCACAAAACAAACACACACACACCCCCAAAACCCAAAGAATCAAAAAAAAAAAAAAAAAAGGAACAAAATAAAACTAAAATAAAGAAGTGTGATGGATTTGCTAAATGAGCTGGGTTGGATGGGATGTGCATGAATGCATGCAGGGGGCCCTCGACCCACCCTTCTTCGGGGCTTTCCCCCAACTTCCACCACCTTGATGCAGGGTAAATAAAGAGGGAAAGGGGTGGGCGTGAAGAAGGCAATTTAGGCAGCCAATGTAACAGTATCCAGCCTCTCCTCCGACACTCCCACCCCAATCCAAACGTCCTTTGCATTTCCATGACCTAAGGGGGAGGTTTGCTCAACACGAGAAAAAAAAGGTCTAAAACCGCAGGTCAGCACCGAGAAAAGGAAAGGGGGGGAAAGACCCCTCCAAATCCCCCAAAAGTCGCTGTCGCAGCCCCTCTACACACACCTGATGCTCTGTCTTGCGAGGAACCCTTGTGCCTTTCTCTCACCACCTCTCTCCCATCACCGGGAGCTGCTTGTCCCGCAGCTCCAGAGCTGGGATCACTACAGTGGGATAGGGAAGGGGAAGGTGATGGGGACGGGCAGCGGAGCAGTTCTGCTCTCCGCTCCCCTGGGTGGGTGACAAGGAAATATTTATGTTGGTATTAAAGGAATGCGTTTCCTTCTCCAATCAGGAATGCAGCCGGAGTTTTCTAATTATAAGTTAGATGGCGGCTGGGAATAAAAGATCGTTTTTTAATGACTCCCGTCCAGGTGCTCTAGCCGCCTCTCTCTTCCCAAGAACACATTTGCATTTTATGGGTTTTCTCCCATCCCACCGAATTCCCTCTTTTTTTCAGACATACCTGACATAGCTGGCGAGGCTGCCGCCTTCAACACCGTCCGCTCAGCGCGGCCGCTACCGCACCCGCGGAGCCCCGATTGCCTTTGCCCACAGATCGCACCTGAACCCCGCTACGGCCCCTCCTCACCCGGGTCGGGGGGGAAGGCAGAGATTAAATGAATTTCAAATAATTAACTATCATTACATGTTGGGGGGGGGGGGGGGGCGCTTCTGGGTTATTTACACACTGCCGCGGGTGCGGAACTCGGCGCTTGGGCTGAGCTTACCCGCGCAGCTCGGCACCCACACAACTCCTTACCCGGGTAGCTCCGCATCCGCGCAGCTCCACATCCACACAACTTCCTACCCGGGTAGCTCCGCATCCGCGCAGCTCCTCATCCGTATAACTCCTTACCCAGGTAGCTACGCACCCTCGCAACTCCCTTCTCGGGTAGCTCCATATCCATACAACTCCCTACTCGAGTAGCTCCGCATCCGCGCAACTCCTTATCCATATAATTCACTACTCGAGTAGCTCCACACTCACACAGCTCTCTACCCAGGTAGCTCCGCACCCGCGCAACCGGCGGCAAAGCGCGGAGCTCCCACCCGTTTGCCTTCTGCCTGCACCGCTCAAGGCTGCTCGGCTCCTCTCCGCGCTTCTTACGCCAGTTGCCTGCGGAGCCAGGAGCCCTCCTGCGCTTCCCGGAGCCCAATTACCTCCGCGGGGTAATTAGAGCAGCTCCTGCAGTTACATGCCTTGCCCAGCACCATTTGCTTTTTGTGGGGGAGAGTCAGGGGGAAA
Source organism: Ramphastos sulfuratus (assembly GCA_013399055.1). NCBI lineage: Eukaryota > Metazoa > Chordata > Aves > Piciformes > Ramphastidae > Ramphastos > Ramphastos sulfuratus. The sequence continues at coordinate 1,540 of WBNM01015964.1, read as the reverse complement.
AAAAAAACCAACAAAACCTCTTAAAGGCGTAGGGTGCAAAGTGCGGAAAAATAAACCACCTCCAAAACACAACCCGGGCCCCTAAAAGCGCGTTATCCCGGGGGGAAGAGGAGTGCGTAGCTTCTCGCGGGTATTCCGCGAGGGAAGCGCCGGGTCCGTCTTTCCCAAACCCATCCTCGTTCGCAATTTTGCCTTCCCAGAACTAAGCCAGGTTGTTCATCCTCCTCTCACCACCTTTCTCTTTCTTTCCTTAGTTCCCCCCACCAACCTTTCTTTGCCTTTTCCCTGAAATATTCCTTAAAGCGAAGGGAAAAAAAGGGGGGGGGGGGGGAGAAAAGTTTTCATCCTTTCCCCCCCCATTCCACCTGACTAGCTCGAAATCACCTTGAAATGCTCATGTCAACTTGTATCATTATCTCTTTAATTCAGGCAGCGCCTTTTGTTCTTCACAGGAGAGGATCAAAGCACTTAAAAAAAAAAAAAGAAAATAAGAGGAAAAAAAAAAAAGAAAGGAAAAGAAAATAACTTTCCGATCGCTCTCGTTCGCTCTCTCCCTTTTCCAGTAGGAGAAGGAGAGATCAGGTATAACCCAGTCAAAATAAACAAAGTGAATGCATAAATAAAAGAGGTGAAATGCAGGTTCTAAGAACTTGCTGGCGCTGGAACAATCCCACCTCTTTAGCTGAGTGGCAACGAAAGGAGAATTTCAAGTCATCTTAAGCACAGGGGTTGCGGAGAAAATAGAGGAGGGGAAAAAAAAATAAATGAAAATGAGAGGAAAAAAAAAAAAAGAAAAAAAA
>WBNM01015963.1:64039-183378 GCA_013399055.1 Ramphastos sulfuratus | reverse complement strand
GGCCCGACCCGGCCCGGCTCGGCCCGCCGCGCCACCGGGCAACAGCAACGCGCGCTGCTATTGGCTCGCTGCTCCCCAGCAACGCGCCCACCCGTTGGGCGGTGCCTCGGCCGTGGACCGCAGGGGGTCTGGCCACGCCCTCCCATTGCCCGTCTCGGTACCGCGTACGCTGCTGGCCGCGCTCAAGTCTGCAAGTCTGCTCTCTCCCTCCACGGGTGAGCGCAGAGGGCACGCCCACGGGTGTACATCTGCGTGGGTGTGCACACATCCACAGGTATGTGTACGTCTATGCGCACACATGCAGGCATCTACATACATAGAGGTAGCCGCCCATATACGTACGCACACTTCCGCACACACACACCCATACGTGTGTGCACGCCTGCGCATAGGAACATAAGAGCGCACGTACGTACACACATCTGCACGTAGAATCACTGAATTGCTTCGGTAAGACCTTTAAGATCGAGTCCACACATTGTCTAACTTTACCATGGCACTCAGCACTGTATCTCTGCACCTCTGAAGCACTTCCAGGAACGGGAATTCAACTACCTCCTTGGGAAGCCTGGTCCAGTGTTTGAGAACCCTTTCAATGAGGAAGTTTCCTTTAATGCCTAACCTAAACTTCCCTTGGTGCAACTGGAGTTTCTTATCTCGTATCCTATTACTTGTTACTAAGGAGAACCAACCTCCACCTCTCTCCAACCTCCTTTCAGGGAGTTCTAGAGTGAGGAGGTCTCCCTTCAGCCTCCTTTTCTCCAGACTAAACAATCCCAGTTCCCTCAGCTGCCCCTCTCAAGACCTCTTCAGACCCTTCACCAGGTTTGTTGCCCTTCTCTAAACACACTCCAGCATCTCAATGTCCTTCTTGTTGTGAGTGGCCTGAAACTGAACGCAGTATTTGCGGCATGGCTTCACAAGTGCAGAGTACAGGGGCACAATCACTTCCTTACTCCTGCTGGTCACACTGCTGCTGATCCAAACCGTTATACATATGCATACGTATAGACACCCACGTATGCACACATAGGCACCCACACACGCACATATGGTTGCATATATATCCAAATAGACACATGTTCATAGCCACATGTGCATGCACACATCTCTACACTCCCAACAGAAACATGTGCATGTCTGTATATGCAGACATGTACAGACATGTGTATAAGCACACACACCTATACATGTACGCATACACATCTGTGCTTAACAGATGTACACTCGTACGTACGCACATTGATACAGATAAATGCTCCCACAACTATGCACTTTCATTCCTCCAAGCACATGTATGCATATGTGCATACACATGCATAGCAACATGCACGCCCACATACATGCTCTGCTGTATCTCACAGCAGGCAAACCATGGACAGGAGTCTCAAAGCCACCATTCCAGACACACCAGTGAGTGTTCTACTCCCTGAGCTCTACATCTCTCTCCAACCCTGCCAGAAATGCATCCACAGCCCCCACTTGGACTATGAACACTTCCCTGCTTCCTCACCCTCCTGCCCAGGTCCAAGGCAGTGGAAAGCAATGATTCTCAGGGATTGAAATGGCAGGAATTGGTGTTTTCCTCTACCAAAGTGGGCTAGACCCAGAGAGCAGTGGTTCAGCAGAGCCTTCCCCCACCCAGCAGGCAGGAACAAAAAACATGAATGAAAAGGACATAAAACCCTAGAAGTAAAAATGAGTCCGGTTCATTCAGCCATGGGAACTGGAGGAGAAGGGAGGGAGCATGGGAGTATCTGACCTAATCCTCTGATATAAGGGAAAGAGGGTCACTTGCCCAGGTAACACCTATAGAAGAGACAGGGAAAGCCAAAAGAAATTCACAGGGTGTGGAAAAAAACCTGGATGTGTGTTGCCCATGAAAGAAAAAACCTCCCCTGTAAGCCCAGATTTGAGCCCAAAGTCTCCCTCCATCCCATGTTTTGCTGGGGACACTCCTCAGTGGCTGGAGCATCAGCAGATGGCAGGACTGTGCATCCCCTCTCCTCTGGGAAGCAGGTCAGTGTCCAGAAATCATGGCCAAGGCCCATTTTTTTACAGCTATGGTTGTGTTTTGCAGGTAAATCCAAGAGGAATAGGTAAAGCTTGTCAGGTGTTCCCTCACGCAGTCCCAGGACACTTCTCCACTGGAAGAGGGAGAAGAACAAGTTACGGATAGGGAAATCATCATTTGTGGAGCAGTGGCAGTGACCAGTGACCCAGCCCCAGTACTACAAGCCCCAGTACCACAAGGAGGGATATGAGAGCACCCCAAGCTGGCAGCTACAGGGACACGCCGTGGAAGAAAATCCTGAATCCCTTGGAAAGGCCCTGCCCAGGAACAACAGCTACAATTCTCTAGTCTAGGATATCTCCATGCCAGGAGGAGCATGGAGCCAGTTCTGTAGTGAGAGCAGGAGCAAACTATACTCACACCAGCAGTGCCTGGTTGCATCCCTTCTCCCTGCAGGAGGGCAACTTTCAGCTTAGACAACCCATAGGTGGCCTGGCTGCCAGGTCCCAGCAAGAGCCAGGGATGTGGGTGAGAACTCCTGGTCTTTAGGGGGTGCAGGGCTTGAAGGGGCTGACGGACCTGCCTGTACTGGGAGCAGGGTGAACACTGCTCCCATGGGGCATGAGCTCTCCACAGGACCATAGGATTACAGAATCATTTGGGTCAGAAGAGACTTTTAAGATCAAGTCCAACCATTAACCCAGCACTGCCAGGTCACCACTAGACCATGTCCCTCGGCACCACATTTACACAGCTTTTAAACTCCTCCAGAGATAGGGACCCCACTAGTGCCCCAGACAGCCTGTTCATGCTCTGCATCCTCAGAGATGCTCACTTGCAGGAGTCCAGGCAGTGCTGCCAGCCCCGCTCCAGCAATGTGGCCACACAGTCCAGCAGCGGGAGCAGGCAGCTCCGCACCAGGAACAGCAGCAGCTCTCGGACACATTCAGTGAAGTGCAGCAGTAACTCTGGCACCTGGGACTGGAGCTGTGAAGACAAGAGAGAGATGTAAGAGGTTTAACATTGCCTTCACAGGCTGAGATCAGGTACCCTGAGGAGCCTGGTGTCTTGGATATCCATGAAGGAGGCTTTACCAAGCCAGGCTGTCACGCAGTCAGCCAGGCATCTCAGCATGGTGACAGTTGGAAGGCATCTCTGGACATCATCTAGTCCAACCCACCTGCTAAAGCAGGATCACCCACAGCTGGTTGCCCAGGATTGCTATGTCCAGGCAAGTTTGGAATCTCTCCAGAGAAGAAGACTCCACAACCTGTGCAGCAACCGGGTCCAGTCCTCCAACACCCTCACAGAAAAGTTTCTCATTCTGTTCAGACAGAACCTACTGGGTTTGTGCCTGTTGTCCTTTGTCGTGTTGCTGGGCACCACTGACAAGAGTCTGGCTCCATCCTCTTGTCCTTAGATACCAATAAGTGGAGAACTCCTTTCAGTCTGCTCTTCTCCAGGTTAAACAGCCTCTTGGCCTTTTACCATCATAGAGATGCTCCAGTCCCTCTCTTCATAGCCTTCCCTGGACTCTCTCCAGTAGTTCCTTGTCTCTCTTGCAGTGGTCCAAACTGAACCAGGCCCCACCCTCCTCCCCCTGCCCTCCTCCATGCTCTGGCATCTCCAACCCCTCTCCATGATCACTTGACTTGCATGTGGCATGTTTCCAACAAACAGCAGATGCATAGTAGCCACAGTGCTCACTCCGTGGGATGCTAAAATCATCCCACTCCCACTAAACAACTGATTTGCAGGATATTAGGAAAAATTTCTCCACCAAAACAGTCATCATGCATTGAAACATGCAGCCCAAGGAAGTGGAGTCACCATCCCTAGAGGTGTTTCAAAGACGTTTGGATGAGGAGCTTAGGGATGTGGTCTAACAGTTGCACACAGGGAGGTGTTAGGTTATGGTTGGACTCCATGATCTTAAGGTCTTTTCCAGCCAGACACTTCTGTGACTTATCTTTGGATCCTCTTCCATTCAGAGCTGACATGGGCACTGCCAGCAGCTAGAAGGCAGCTGGTAAGCAGTACCAGCACAGGGAGAACAGCATCCGAGACCCAGACCAGACCCACCAGCACTGTAAGGGTCATGGTCAGGCATGAACAGTGACAGCAACATCACCTTCCTCCTTCAGACCTCTCCCTTCACTTCCTGCCTGTGGCATTGCAACCTGGCAGGGACCCCAACATAGCCTCTGCAGTCCCTCGAGTCCTCTCCCAGCATTCCTGGTCTCTCCCAGCAGGAGAAACATCCTTACCCACTCCGTGAAGCCAGGCAAGCTGTTGTGGATGCCAGAAAGCAGAGAGAAGGTCTGCTCACACATGTACAGGGCCAGCTCGCTGCTCTTCATCCAGAGCAGCTCCAGCTGTGGCTGCAGGACAGCCACTGCCTGGGAGCTGTAGACAGGCAGGGTCTGCTCCAGCCACCTGCAAGAGTTAGAAGGAATGGAATTAAACCCAGCTAGTGACAAGTGATTAAGTGCTGTTCCCCATGGCTCAGTACTGGGCCCTCTTTCTGTTCAGTATCTTTACCAACAATCTGAATGAGTGGGATCAAGGGCATACTTAGTAACTGCTCAGTGGAAAAGAACCTATCAGTGTTGGTTGACACCCAGCTGAAGATGAACCAGTGTGCTCAGGTGGCCAAGAAGGCCAACAGCATCCTGGCCTGGACTGGAAATAGCATGGCCAGCAGGACTAGGGCAGGGAGTGATCTCCTGCACTGGGCACTGGTGAGGTCACATCCTGAATCATGGATTTAGTTTTCGGCCTCTCACATTTTGGTGCTGGAGCATGTCCAGAGAAGGACAACAAAGCCAGTGAAAGGTCTAGAGCACATATTGTGAGCAACAGATGAGGAAACTGAAGTTGTTGAGCCTGGAGAAAAGGAGGGTCAGAGGAGACCTTCCTGCTCTCTACAACTCCCTGAAAGGAAGTTGGAGCAAGCTGTGGGTGAGGTGTCTCCTCCCAAGGTAACAAGCTATAGGACAAGAAAAATCAGCCTGAAGTTGTGCTGTGGGAAGTTTAGGTTGGATATCAGGAACAACTTCTTCCCCAAAACGATTGTCAAGCCCTGCAACAAGCTGCCCAGGGCAGTGAAGGATTTTCCATCCCTGAATGTTGGGATGTGGTGTTGATGGTTTAGTGATGACCTGGCAGTACTGACTTCACAGTTGGACATGGTGATTTTAAATGTCTTTTCCAATCAAAACGATTCTGTGATTCTATGACTGCGATTCCGTGCCTAGCACCACTGGCAGAGTCACTGGGGCACACAGGCACCTGAAGCTGCTGCCAAGGGGAGAAAAGGACTCCAGAGCTGAGCTGAATTCTCCTCCAAGTAACACTTCCTAGCAAGGAGGGCCCCCTATGGAGATCGCTCTGTGCTGTGGGAGCAGCCTCATGCCCACCCAGCCACACATACCCAGCACTGGGGCCACTGACCTGTACCCTTTGAGGCAGCTGTGGGAGACCTTCTGCCAGGCTTGCTGAGAAACTGGCAGGATGCTGGTGGAATGAAGCAGATGAGCAGAAGAGGAGGCTGTAACAGACGAGAACCATTCCGTGAGCAATTCTCTGACTTGGGTCTGTGGGAGCTGCATGCTCAGTCTGTCCCTGAATCTCCTCTCTGGGGACACAGAGCTTGAGCTGCTTCATAAAATATCTCCAAGATGCTCCAAGGTGGGACAAACAGGTAAAGAACTGCCTGAGCAGGGAGAAAACCCAGAGGAGAGGGGACAGGCAGGGAGTCTTTCTGCAGCCAACACAGTCCACACACCCCTCAAACAATTTCAGAGATATATCAGGGCCACACTGCTCACCAGCACAGACCCGAGGCGAAGGGATGGCTGTGGAGGGGTGTTGCTCAGGAGAACTGAGAAGTTATTGATCCCAAGGGATGTTCATAGAATCATAGAATGGTAAGGTTGGAAGGGACCTCAAAGATCACCTAGTTCCAACCCCCTGCCACAGGCATGGGCACCTCCCACTAGTACAGGTCACTCAAGGCCTCGTCCAACCTGGCCTTGAACACCTCCAGGGAGGGAGTGATGTTCCTTCCCAACACAGAGAGCCCCTTACCCTGGAAGGAGCCATGCGTCCGAATGTCATGCAGGAGGAAGCCAGCCCCAAAGACCAGGAGGACAAGCAGCAGCCGGGACCAGGGGAAGCCCCGACCCTTCATCTTGCGCAGCAGCTCCTGGACGGGTGGGAGGATGAGGTCCTGTCACCGTGTGGCTCCCAAGGCCAGGGAGGTTCACACAGTGCTGCACTTGCAGCTGCTCACAATACCCAGCCCTGGCTTCCCAGTGGAAACCAGAGTCATCTGCCAAACAGCTGGGAGGATGGACAGGAGCCAGCAACATCTGTCCCCAGCATGTCCTGCAGACATGCTGGTGGCAGGAGAGGCCAACCACAACTCCAGCACGGAACCAAAATCTGGTCACTGGCTGTCACAATGCACCAGTCACCCTGTCACAGGCCTCACCCTGCAGGCAGCATCGCAGGCAGCCACATCCCGGTCGTTGGTGGAAGCTTTTGCTGCCAGCTCCTCATTCGTCACTGTGAAGGAGCGAACCGTTTCCTGCAGGGACTGACGCACCTTGGGGAAAGCAAAAGCCGTGTCATGGCACCCAGCACCCTGTGCTGGTGGCATCCTGCCCCAAAGAGGCTGTGAGAAGGAGCAGAAGGAGAAGGGGTGGGATTGACAGAATCAAGGACATGCATGACAGATCAGGCTGTGGTGACAACTGCAAGGGCTCTGCACTGAGACCAAGTGCCTTGACCAAGCCAACCAGCCTGCCGCTCCAGAGCAGCCAGAGCTGCTTGGAAAACCAACAGTGACCAGCGTGATCTCCCCACTCACAGAATCACAGAATCCCACCTGTGGTGGGATTGGAAAGAGCCTCTAGGGATCATCTAGTCTAGCCTCCCTGCTACAGCAGGGTCACCTACAGCAGGCTGCCCAGGATCACAATGTCCAGGCTGGTTTGGAACCTCTGCAGAGAAGGTTCCCACAACCTCTCTGGGATACCTGGTCCAGGGCTCCAGCACCCTCACAGGAGAGAAGTTTTTCCTCATGTTCACATGGAGCCTCCTGGCTTCCAGTTTGTGTCTGTTGCCCCATGTCCTATTGCTGGGCAGCACTGAAAACAATCTGGCCCCAACATCTTGACCATCATGCTTTAGAAAAAGAGCTTCCTCACAGCATCAGAACAGCAAGGCCTAGTGAGGGCTGAATCCAAAATATCTGAGTCCCAAGACATCTCATGGAGGGTAGGAGGCCATCCTGTGTTTACAGGCACTGTGTGGCCTGTCCCCAGGACATGGTGCCACCTCTTGAGCCTGGCAGGGACATGACGACTGAAGTAGTACTAGGTGGGCACCCAACAGGGACACTGCTTGTACCTGGACCTTCTACAGGAGCACCTGTTCATTGTCTCCCCAGCCCAGAAAACTCCTCCTTACCACAGCTCCCGTCCTTACCTTCTTGCTGCTGCTCTCCCAGGACTCCAGTAGATGATTCAGAAGCAAACTTAGTGGGGAAAGAAAGCACAGGGATGGATCAGGGATTCCAAGAAATTATTTAATGCACTCCTAAACACCAGCAAGTTGATGCTGGCCCTCCTCAGAGCAGCAGGAACCAACCTGGACTGGGAGAGGTGCTTGGTGTAGAGCTGCCTCCAGACACTGAAGCTCAGGGGGTCCAGGCTCAGGCACTGGCTCATGGAGGTTAGGAGCTGAGAAGAGACCACACAGAAGGTCAGCATACTTGATCTGGGCCCACAGCATGACACGTGTGACTTGGTCTGGAACATGAGACAACTGCCCTGGGCTGTATGCTGGCACAGGTGACCACCATGACCTCGTGCTGGCATCTCTCTGCACGAACTCTGACACTGAGGAGCTGAGCTGGCAAGAGAAAAGGCCAATGCCTAGCCATGCCAGGTAGCCAAGCTGATGGATGGCAGAACCTCATGCCCAGTGCAGCAAGTAGGATGGGAAGGATAGGACCTGCTTGGCCATCCCTCCTCACTGGCGTACCACGTCTGCCACGCAGTGACATGCTGGGACCAAGAGTGGCCATGCATCCCCCATTCAGGGCTTACCTCTCTTTTCATGCCAGGAGGGCAGCCTGGTGTTGCTCGGGAGAGGAAGGAGGGGAAGTAGGTGTGCAGCGTGGTCTCTGGCTTCGCGCCGAACGCCAGCACCTTCAGGCGAGGGTAGAGCTGCCGTAGCTCCTCCTGCAGGCTGAGGGAAGATTGCACTGGGGCTGCAGGAAGTGGCCAGTCTGCCCATTGGGGTGTGCACCCCAAGGTACAGCCCACACTGGGGAGTACTGGAGGGTGTCAGCATACTTGGATGGCAGTGAGTTGTTGGGCATAAAAGCAAAGTCCAGGAGAGGGAAGAAATCCTTGGGTCCGATCATGCCGAAGCCTTTGGTCAGGTTTGGGTGCATCCTGTGTGGCACAAACACACCCTGTGAGCTGGGACACACATGCCAGGGGCCTCACACAGCTCTGGCAGGCTGGGGAAACAACCACCCTCAGCCTGGTATCAGTATGTTCCCTTCAGTGGGACATACCAAATGCCAGTGGTTTCCAACCACAATCATTGGCCTTCACTACCACTGAAGGCCACACCACACAGGCAGCTCTGGGGCTCCAGCTGCCACATCCCATCCTGGCAGCAGTCAGCTGGGCAGGATGGATGCAGGCAGCTGCCTTTATACTCTGAGAGAAGGGAGCCAACCCATTCCTGGGCCTGTGGCCAGGCAGCCACCCTTTTACTTTCAGTCTCTTCACACCCTGGCTGTGACCATGCTGTCAAAGGACACAAATCAAAAGGGGGCTTGTGGAGCCACTTCCAGTGAATGGAACTAGCAGACCTGTCATTCCAGCCAGTGCTGGAGCTGCTGTCATAATTCCAAGCTCCCTTTCACCATGCTGAGGTGCCCATGCTGGAGACAGTGGCTGTCCTGACTGTTGGGAAGGGGATGCAGAGCCACCTGACCCAACCTTCAGCCAGGGAAAAGCTCATCTGCCTGTGATGAGGGACACTGCTGACACTTCTCACTGCAGTCAGGACCCCTGATGTGCCCGAGCACCACAAGCACAGATGAAAATTGGGACCCTGTTCCTCAGAGTACTGTCCCTCCAGGCATGGACATTCACAGCAGAGCTGCTTTCCCAGGCACCAGAGAAGCCTGGTCCTGGCACAGAGTCACACCAGCACTGCCATGGCCTCAACATTCAGCACTGGAGGCAAGGGGTGGCTGAGCCACTTGCCTGACTCTAAGAGGCGACCAGGGCCAGCCAGGAAGGGCACTGCTCCCACTCCATGTGAGGAAAGGCAGCAGCAGGGCCCCCAAAAATGCAAACATCCTGAAGGCGAGGTGTGACTCACATCAACAGACGGTCCAGGTAGGTAACAGCATACGGAGAGAGAGACTTGATTCCTAGCACTGGGAGCATGACACCGAGCCACACTGTGGAGAGAGGCCACGTTCAGACCAGGGAGCAGGAGGGACAAGACCATGGAGTCACAGAACCATTTTGCTTAGAAAAGACCTTTAAGATCCAGTCCATTAACCCAGCACTGCCAGGCCACCACTAAACCATGTCCCTCTGCACCACACCTAAACAGCTTTTAAACCCCTCCAGGGATGACAACGCCACAAGTGCTCTGAGCAACCTGTTCTTGGGCTTGACAACCCTTTCAGGGAAGAAACTTTTCCTCATGTTCAACTTACACCTCCTTGGCACAACTTGAGGCCATTTCCTCTTGGTACTTGGGAGAAGAGAGCAACCCTCACCTCACTTCAACCTCTTTTCAAGGAATTGGAGAGAATGTCTCCTTTGAACCTCCTTTCCTTCAGGTTCAAGAATTCTAGTTCCCTCAGCAGCTCCTCAGAAGACTTGTGCTCTAGACCCTTCACCTGCTTTGTTGTCCTTCTTTAGACATGCTTCAGCACCTCAATGTCCTTCTTGGAGGGCGAGTGGCCCAAATCTGAACACAGTATTCAAGATACAGCCTCAGATCAGGGAGCAAGAGAGCTCCTGCTGTGCCTCCACACACTCAGATGCTCCCTAGCCATGCCACATGCTCCATCCATCAGCACAAGCAGTCCTCGGGTCCACACGCAGCAAGTGAAGAGCAGAGGAACCCCCAGGTGCCAGTCCCACAGCAATATTTAAACCCAGGATAAACAGTGATCCCATTTCCCCACTTACAACTGCCCAGAAAGCAGCCAGACAAACAGACCCCTCGGGAAGGGCTGTGGGGTGACCATGCTGCCTGGCTTGTCCTACTTGCAGGACACTCTGTCCTGCCAGGCAGGATGAGTCCTGCTGGGAGTCAATGGTTCCCTGTTCCAGGCTGAGGGAAGATGCTCCATGGAGATAAGACCCCATTCAGGGCAGTTTCTATCACTGTTTAGCCACCAAGGCTGCACAGGAGATTGGAACCCACCCTTCCAAAAGCAATGTGCTGTTTGTGATATCTCTAGCTGTTCTGAAAATAACTGAGCTCCAACAGTGTCACCACAGAGTATTTGTGCCTCTACACACTTCAGCACAAGTCACCCTCCTCTGCGATGGTGACCAGCCTTTAACACACAGTCAAGGAACAAAGGCAGGCATGAGGAACCAGCCAGGAGCAGCAAGCTGTGACACACCAGACAGCAAACCCTGACCTGGCCCCACCATCGTTGAGCTTCATGATCTGAAGGGTCACTCACAACCTGAATGATTTTATGAGGACAGACTTTTTAGTAGGGCCTCTTGTAACAGGATGAGGGGTGATGGTTTTAAACTAAAAGAGGGGAGATTCAGACTGGTTTGAAGTTGTGTATGCTGAGGTTGTGTAGAAGTTGTGTATGCTGAGGGTGGGGAGACACTAGCCCAGATTGTCCAGATGTAGTCGATGTTCTATTCCCGGAAATATTCCATGTCAGGTTAGATGGAGCTCTGAGCAACCGTTTCTAGTTGCAGATGTTCCTGCTTACTGCATGGAGTTGGACTACATAAGTTTTAAAAAGGTCTCTTCCCATCCAAACCATTCCATGATTCAATGATTCTGCTCTCAAAGGAGCACCTGACAGACCTGGAGTGCCCTCACAGGGAGGTACACACAGTGGCTGCAGACACTCCAGCTCCCAGGTGTCCAGATGGAGCAGTCTGCCCCAAGAACCAACACCCTCCAGCATTTCAGCAGTGGGATGGGGCATTTTGGAGCAGACCACATTCCTGGGCAGTACCAGGGTCACCCTGCCTCTCGTTCCACTGCCCAGGGAGGGTGGGTGCCTCTTAGCAGGCACAGATGCCCAGTTCACCACTCTACATCTCTCACCTTTCAGGCCCTCATGGAGGTCAGTGAGTCCGGCCTGTCCCAGTGCCCAGAGGACAGTTAGGCATTTTGCTGGCTTGTTCTGCTGGGATCGCAACACCTCCAAGTACTGGGGCAAAGACAAGACCCATTAGTTGAGAAGAGCCTCAGTGCATCCCACTCCAACACTGCTGTCTTACTTCATGGGGCTGCTGGTGCCCCAGGACCACAGCAGCTCCACCAGAACTTTGTGGGGCTGCCCAGCCAGGAGGGAGCAGGCTGATGTTGCTAGGAGAAGCCTGTGAACCCTATCTCCATGATCCCATCACCCCCACACCAAATACACTCAGAGCAACTGAGTATTCTCTATGGGTGCTATGGACTCTCTCACTGTGATCCCATTACGCCAGTGAGAACTTTCCATGTGTAAATATGGGTGCTGTGGTTCCAACTGAACAACCGAGCACCTGCTATGGGTGCTGTGAATCCCCTTCTCACAGTCCCATCACCCCAACATGCACTCTCCACACCAGCCCAGACCCAGGAAGGACACTCAGCCCCAAGTGAGGCTGGGAACATGCCAGTTAGGAGCAGCTGAAACAGCAAACCCCAGCTTCGAGGAAGCAGAGCTGGAGAGCACCCAAGCCACAGCTATTAACTGCTGCTTTTAAAGGAGCAGGACCCCATAAACCCTTATTCCCTGTCCCATGACTGCTTGTCCACCAAGGGTGGACATGTCCCGCTCCCTGCAAGAAACCGCCTAGAAAGACAGAGCTTAGCACAAGGTCTTTAAGAACAAGACACGACAGGATGTTGGTGCTCACAGCAGCACATCTGGGGAGATACTGGAAATGGTGGTCCCTCAGTATGGGGTACAGGCACAGAGAAGCACAATGGCGTCATGCGTGGGACAACCCCAGCAGTCTCCAAAGAGCTTCCAATTATAAGGAACAGGTGCTCATCATACAGCTGCCCCAGCGGTCCTCAAGGCAGCAGAAGCAGCAGCACACCCAGGGTGCAAACCAGGTCCCAGCTCACCTTGCCCAGGTTCATGGTAGCAATTTTGGGTCTGTCCAGAAGTATGGCCTGAATGCAGATCCTGTACCCGTGCAGTGACTCTCCTGAAACACAGCACAGAAGAAGTTTCTAAGCCACAGGCCACTTCAAATGTCCCACTCTGCCTGTGACAGCCCTGGAATGTAGAGGGGGTGATGATCCTGTCCCTGCAGACCTGTCCTGGTCAATGGTTAATGAGGTCCAGACATGAGTCCCATAACAGCATCACAGGTCCTGCTCCCTCTTGGCTACTCTCCACTCACCCTCTGACCAGGAGCCCCTGCTGCAGGGCTCCAGCAGGCCTTCGGGCTCTACAAATGCCTAGAAACCCACCAGCAATTACCTAAAGCCCGCAACAGCCCAGCTCTGCCCCTCAGAGCAAACAGGCACAGTAGCTGTCCCACATCAAGACCCCAAGTCCAGGAGCTGCCAGGGCTCACTTTCTTCTTGCTCATGTTCAAAAGGAGAGGTCACAGTGGAACCCCACGGTTGCCAGGCATCACCCAACAACCTCTTCTAGCTCTGCTGGTCTCTTGGATAGGAGCATGGCTGTGGAAGAGAATGGTTGCCCCACAATCCCAGAAGCTCAGCACAGTGGGGGTTGAAAGGGACCTCTGAAGATTATCTAGTCCAATCCCTGCTAAAGCAGGGTCACCCAGAGCAGGTTGTCCAGGATCTCAATGCTCAGGTGGGTATGGAATCTCTCCAGGGGCTGGTTTGCACCCAAACAGAGCACAGTGGGCATGTTGGTGCCATGGACCTGTGCCAGCCACATCTTACCTGGGGTTTTGTCCAGCTCCTGCAGCATAGTATAAACACAGTGGTCAAAAAACAGCTCCAGCACACTGGATGACTTTCCCAGCAGGGATCTGATGATGTTCCTTAGCTCCTTGTTCACCAGGCAATATGGGTAGTCTGGAACCAACACAAGAGTTTAGTGAGCAAGACTCAGCTGCCAAAAGCTGGCCCAGCACAGGAGGTGGCCACAGCAAAGCACCTTGTCCTCACAACACACAGTCAAAACCCAGCTTATTTCTTAGTTGTTCTGCAACAGATACCTCTAACTTGGCGGTGAAGGTTTAAGTGCTGACACTGCAGTTTATCCAGGCGTTTGGAGAAGGAGTTCTCCTTTTTTACCCACTGCCACCCTGACAATAAGTGCTCAAAGCATGCATAGACCAACACATCAGGCTTCAAAGGGAAACCTAGCCAGAATCACTGAACCATTTCGGCTGGCAGAGATCTTTAAAATCAAGTCCAACCGTTAATGCAGTGCTACCAGGTCACTACTAAGCCACCTTCTTTGGCACCACGTCTACAAAGCTTTTCAATCTCTCCAGAGACAGGGACTCCCCCACTGCCCTGGACAGCATGGGTCACAGCTTAACAACCCTTTTGGGGAAAAAAAATATATTCCTCATGTCTGACCTAAACCTCCCCTTGCACAACTTGAGGCTAGTTCTTCTTGCCCTGTCACTTGCTCCTTGAGAGAAGAGGCCAACAGCCAACTTGCTGTAACCTCCTTTCAGAAGGCTGCAGAGAACAAAAAGGTCTCTACCAGTCTTGTGCCTTTTCTATTACCAAGTTTCCAAGATGTTTTTTGCACAGAGAAAAACCTGTTTGGAGTAAGGGGAAAGCAAAGCCAAGCCCAAACATCTCAGTTCGCAGGGAACCAGTCCAGACTGCAGGACAGGCTCAACCTGATCTGTCTCAGGCAAGGAGATTTTTTTTCCTGTCACATCTGTGACTGTTCTGGTCCCTCCTGCTCTGATGCTTCTGAAACCTGACTACACAGCAAGCTGGCCTCTAACCCAGGCACTTCAGAAACTGCACAAAATAAACATAGCGAGGAAAACAGCACTGAAATCTTTCAGGTCTTCCTCCCGGGACCAAGACAGCTGGACTTGATCTCTTCCAGGTTAAATGATTCTTTAAGACTGCCCAGGGAGGAAGCAAGGAGAGGCTCCTTCTTCCCAGGCACTGAGCTCAGCTGCCCCATCGCCCCTCTGTCTGACTCCCTGTGGTTTTAAGGATGACCCCAACCTGTCCCAGATGTGGAGAAGCACTAGTCCCACGTACCCCACAAAACACAAGGCCCTCCTTAGCAGTGGGGCAAGTCACTGACCGTGGGGGTGCTGACTGAGCGTGGGGTCACTCCGGGGAGCCTGCAGCTTGTAGTTGAGGTATCCGGCCAGGTCCTTTACCCAGACTGATGGGTTCTCAGGAAACATGCTCTGGCTCTTAGCCAGCTCCTTCTGCAGGTCTGCCAGGTCAAGCTGGAAGCAACATACAGACAAATTCAACTCAGGATATGCAGAACTGGTTAAAAAGTACCAAACAAAAAATGTAAACTTCTGCTTCTAAGGGGCTTCTGGGCATGGAGGGAAACACTCCCCACTTCATCCCAAGAGCTTTGCCTTTCCTGCATGGAAACCTCAGTCCGCCACTGACTCATGCATATGAGAGCACTGGCCTGGAAACAGTGTTGTTTTGTACTGGAAACACTGGGAAAAACTGTGCCCAGTAACCAAAAAAAAAAAAAAACATGTAGGGAACTGCAGGTGCCTGAAGGGCTGTAGAAAGGCCCAGGAATTTCTTTCCCTTCCCTCAGAGCCTCCTTCCAATTTACCACCAGCCACAGCTCTGCTACTCTCCCGTGTGCCCCACAGCATCACCCAGGACCAGTTGGGCTCCATCCACACTATCTCTGGGCAGAGGCAGCTTGAGGCTGTAGCTTGGTGAGGATCAGCCCAGCATTACCCTAGTATGGCTGGTTTGTGCAAGCACTGTCAAGAAACTGCACCCAGAGTCCTCCATGGAGAAAGGAGCCCAGACCAACAAGACCCACTCCAATCAACAAAGCACAAAGACAGGAAGCAGCTCAAGTTCCCTCACCTTCTTCCTTCTGAGCTGTCTGTCACCACACTTATCACCTGCTTTCAAACTCAGATTTTCTGCTAGCTCACAAGGAGGCCTTGTCCACACTCCAGAGTTAGAAGAGCAGCAAGATTTTAATGGCTGTTGGAAGCTCTGGAGTGTCTAACTCTTCCTTCCACGGAGGATATTTGCTACAGCACATTATCAAACCAGATCAGGCACCTTTTGTTGTGTGTTTATTCCAGCAACCACTTTGAAAAAAAGGAGTGACAAAAAAATCGCTGCTGCTGTATCAGCAAACTGAACGAGGCTGTTGGGAAAGGCAGGGGAGGAGCAGATGCACAACAGCTCAGTCACTGCTAAGCTGAGCAGAGCACTTACAGGACAATTACGCTGCTCTCCTGAGGAGTATCTGCCCTGACACATACAGAAGTAATGCATCCGTTCTGCTCTCAGCTGTCTCTGTGCACAAAGCTGAATGTGGGGAATTGCTGAGTTAGAGAAACCCCTAACAGAGGAGACCAGAAGCGCTCAGGGTATGAACAAGATGGTGCTAGCAAGGAGTTGGATGACTGAGTGCTGCAGGAGAGCCCTACCAGGTAGCCACTTTCCCTCAACATAAAGTCCATCTGGGGTTCCTTCCAAAAACATGCCTGTGCTCAGACATGAGAAGCAAACAAGTTCTGCACTTCTGAAGTGCACAAGGTGCAGAAACAGCTTTCTGGGACCTCACACAGCAAGACAGAGAGGATTCACTGATGAGGCTTTCTGAGGATTCCTCCCAGGCGGCAGACAAGGAGTGGGTGATGTGAGAAACCAGAAATTCCCTTCCAGCCAGCTCTGTCTGCAGCAAAAGCACAACTCCAAGCAGAAGAGGGATCTCCCAGACCAGCCTAGGGCTTGCCAATGCACCAACACCATCTGTTCCACTCCCACAGCAGTCGTGACCACCCCAAACCACAGCCAGAATGCTCGCCCCTGAGTGAAGGTGGGAACACATTAATGAGTCTCCCAAGGTGTGACAAATCTGTGAAGCAGGCTGAACCGCAATGGGGCACCACACTCTTTATGCTGCTCCCTTCAACTGGATTTAACAACTACCCCCATAAAACTCCTGAAGCAGGAGGCGGTGGAGGCTACCAGAACACTGGTCAGCCTCGGGTACCCAAGCGTACCCAGAGTTTTGGTTCTGCCACATTAAAGTGGGCTAGGAACGACTTGGGCACTCTCAGGCCTGCAGGAACTGGGTGGGCTTCCGATGAGCGACCTGCAGACAGGTGCTGGCAGGGTGCTCACAAGGCACAGCTCAGCCAGGCACACTCACAGCTCTCAGGGCTTCCTCCAGTGTGCGGCACTTGCCCGGCTTGATGCTGGCATCATTCGACGATGGCTTCTTCGTGCTCTTCCCTCCGTGCTGCCTCCGATGCGGCTGTTCGAGAGCTGAGCTGGGAGGGACCTGCTCCTTGTTCTGTTTCTTCAGCGTCTTCTCAAAGCCCAGCTCGAAGATGGTGTCGGAGGTAGCAATGGGAGCTGGAACCGGGCGACAGGGGAGAAGGTGGCCGGAGAGCACCGAGAACACCGACAGACGGGGTGACAGGGAACGGGGCCCGAGCCTCGGTGTGAGCTCTATGATGACACTCGTCCACAGCCCCACCAACCCAACAGGGCCCAGTATCCCGACGGCCCGACCCACCGCTCCATGCCGCATTGGGAATTGGCCCAATCGCCCCGGGCAGGCTCTCCCCAGACCTCCGAGAAACCGCGCGGGACACCGTCACCCGGCACGCACTCACCCGCCAAAGGCAGCGCCCGGCCGGCGTTGGCCTCACCCAGAGCGCGGCGGCTGCCTGGGCCGCCCGCAGTCCGCCGTCCCTTTCGCACCACTTCCCAACGTCCGCCTCCCGCCGAGACCGGGCCCGTGCCTACCGCCGCCATCGCCGCCGAACCCCGGGGAGCGGCAGGTGACAGCGCGGGGCGCGTGCGCACAGCGGCCCCGCCCATTGGGTGCAGCCGTTCACACCGCCCCGGCCTATTGGCCTGTAGCTGCAGGCACGCGCCGCGCGCTGCCCGTGCCACGTCCCCGTCCCGCCCCGCCGGGTCAGAAGGCAGCCGCGGGCCCGCCTTGGTAGGGCGGGGACGAGGGGTTCCGGCCTCCGGGGATGCCGCAACTTGCAGAGCCGCCCTGCTCCGCACCCACAACAAGGCCGCCGGCGGTTGGTCTTGGCCGCCAGTTCTGTGCCCACCAGGCACTGCCAGCGTTGACGGAGCCGTTGTCCCGGGACACGGCACCGCGGGCCTCGGCCAAGGGACGGACCCGGACAGAGTTGCAGTGGGAAGGTGGAGTCAGCAGAGCAGAGCTGGGCAGGGGCATGTGGATCCTGCCGCGACCGGCAGACCTTCGCCAGGAGGTGGGGTCTTGAAGGAAGGGCGGGGCCATCGAGATCGCAACGCAGCCAGCCTGGCTGCTGGGGCGGGACCTTGGAGAGGGGATGTGACCATGGGTCCGCACAGATTTCGGCGGAGCCGCCACTGACCGACAGGGCGGAGCCTCGGGCCGCGGAGTAGGGCCATGCAGGTCTGACACCGCGCGGGGTGCCAGGAGCTCACCCGCCGTCCGCTCCACCGCCGGGCACGGGCAGGCGCGAGTGTAGACGGCACATGGGTGTGAACAGAACGGTGGTGTCGGAAGGCAGCGTGGTGGACGAGGCGTCCGTCGGGGTGTCCATGTGCTCAATGTGCGCCCGGCGGCGGACAGTGTCGGCATGCGAAATCTCAGCCATACTTATCTAGCAGGAAGTATACTAGAATCAAGCTGTTGGTTTCTTAGGGTCAGGCTCATCTTTTGTATTCCGAGTGTGCTGACGTTGCCGTTTTCCTAAATAAGGACTCCTTAATCTGTGGTATCTAGGAACTGCGTTCGCCCTGTCGGCTGATGGTGCTATAATAAAACCAGATCCGTTTCGCGCTCTCTAACTTCGCTTTTTGCAGCGCATGCGGAAAGGAGCTGTAGTTTTAAGAGCTGTCAAACGGCGGCGCTGGGCTATTCATCTTGGGCCGGTGGGGATAATAGGGATTCGCTATGTCCTTGGGCAGGGCCGGCGCTGAACACTCGCTGTTCCCAGGCTGGTTATCTCATTGTTCCGCCCATAGCCACTTACGCTCTGAGCGGGGGTTTGAAAACCACGAACACGGAACTTCACCGATTTCGGCGGGAGCCGCCCCGCCTGCAGAGATATGACTGTATCATAAACGGCATCTTGTGTCTTTCTGCTACCCGATCGCGTGAGCCGGGCACTACGGCAGCGGCGAGCCTCAAAACTCGGCTCCAACCCAAAAGCACCACTATCCGCTGTCACCACACAGTCTGCTTTTGTCACCAGAATATCAGGGGAGAGCGCGAACGCAGTCCCCCACTACCACAAATTATGCAGTCGAGTTTCCCGCATTTGGGGAAATCGCAGGGGTCAGCACACCCGGAGTGCAAAGGATGAGCCTCGCCCTGGGAAAACCACCTGCCTGATCATGGTGTCTCCCCTGCCAGGTAAGTATGCTTTGGACTCCTACACCCCCCCACCGCCCGCCGCCGCACTCACACTTCACACACGGATACCTCATGCCCCACGGACACCCCGCGCATCCAACTGGGATGCTTCCCGACAAGCCTGTCTCGCCGACACCCCCGTTTCACCGCCGCCGCGTTGCCCGAGCCCGGCTCTACGGCGGACGGGTGAGCTGCCAGCATTCTGCGCGGTCTCTGATCTGCATGGCCCCGCCTCGCGGCCCGAAGCCAGGCCCTGTCGCTTCGTGGCCGCTCTGCCGGCAGCGGCGCTGTCTCTTATGGCCAACCCTCTCTTCCCAAGACCCCGCCCCCGCGTATTGCCTGCAGTTGCGGGCGGCATCGGGGGCGGGGTCTTGGGAAGAGAGGGTTGGCCATAAGAGACAGCGCCGCTGCCGGCAGAGCGGCCACGAAGCGACAGGGCCTGGCTTCGGGCCGCGAGGCGGGGCCATGCAGATCAGAGACCGCGCAGAATGCTGGCAGCTCACCCGTCCGCCGTAGAGCCGGGCTCGGGCAACGCGGCGGCGGTGAAACGGGGGTGTCGGCGAGACAGGCTTGTCGGGAAGCATCCCAGTTGGATGCGCGGGGTGTCCGTGGGGCATGAGGTATCCGTGTGTGAAGTGTGAGTGCGGCGGCGGGCGGTGGGGGGGTGTAGGAGTCCAGAGCATACTTACCTGGCAGGGGAGACACCATGATCAGGCAGGTGGTTTTCCCAGGGCGAGGCTCATCCTTTGCACTCCGGGTGTGCTGACCCCTGCGATTTCCCCAAATGCGGGAAACTCGACTGCATAATTTGTGGTAGTGGGGGACTGCGTTCGCGCTCTCCCCTGATATTCTGGTGACAAAAGCAGACAATGTTTCAGTTCGTTAGCGCTTTTTCAATAGTTCGAAACGATTGTGCATCTCTTCTCCGCGCCCCTGTGGCCGAGCTCAAGAGTTGTTACTCTCCTTTCTTGCTCCGTAGGAGCCTATTCTGCCCCGCGCTCGACAGCCGAACGCTTGCTGTGAGAGATGGAACCGGTGCTGCCCCGCAGGTTACAGCCAGGTGCTGCGGCCGCCCCGCCCCGGGGGCTGGCTCGCCCCGGCCCCGCCCCGGATCCTCCCGTTGCCGCTGTGGCCGCGCTGCACGCGCCTTCTCACTCGGTCGCCGCCGCCGCCGCTGCGGAGCCGCCGAAGCGCACGTGGAGCCGCCATGGGCCGCCTGGTGCTGCAGGACGGGACGGTGCTGCACGGACGCCCCTTCGGGGCTACCGGGGCCGCGATCTCCGGGGAAGTCGGTGAGGGCGGCCGGGCGGAGCTATACTGCGGCCGGGACGGCGGCGGATGTCGGAGGGCGGCCCGTGCGCGGCGAGCTGTACCGGGAGGGGAGGGCACACGGCGACAGGATGGGGGACTATACTGGGTGATGGGGAGCGATCGGCTGTGCCCGGGGTTCGCTGTCTTTGCCGAGCGGGCGGGCCGGAACGCGCGGTCCCGCCATCCCCAGCCCCGCGTCCTCGCTCGCAGTATTCCAGACCGGCATGGTGGGTTACCCGGAGGCCCTCACCGACCCGTCCTACAAGGCGCAGATTCTGGTGCTCACTTACCCGCTGGTCGGTAACTACGGGGTGCCCCGGGACGAGACCGACTCCTTCGGGCTCAGCAGGGTGAGTGTGCGGGGACCAAGGCGGAGGGCATGGGGCAGCGTGACCCTGCAGCGGTGCGTGGGGCGCCGTGACCCTGCCTGCAGCACGGTGGGCAGCGGGACGTGGGGCATCGTGTCCCTGCAGCTGTGTCGCCGCAGCTCCCGGAGCTGCCAGCTAGCCCCGGCGGCCGGCTCTTGGCTGGGCGGGCGATGCAGGATGCCAGGGCGGGGTAGCGGGCACTAGGGCGGCACGTTCGGCAGTGAGCTGAGGTTTGACGCCGATGTCGCTGGGCCCGAAGCTCTCCGGCCCGTGTTTCCAGGAGAGGACCGGGGCTGGGCTAAGGGGAACCCCTGAGTGCTGCTGTTGTGTATGGCTCTGCCGGGTCCCACGCCCGAAGACTAGGGCAAGGCAGAGCTGCCCCCGTTGCCTGCTCAGGCCCCATGCCCCTCCCAGCTCCTGGGCTCCGCTGCTCATCCCGGGACAGAGTCCAGGCCCCACTGTGGTTTCGAGCTTCCCCCGCAATGACCCTGGGAACTGTCCTGCCCATCTCAAGTCCCTGGCCACACTCTCACTATCTGCAACCCTTTTCGGGTTCCTACTGCGTTCCTGTAATTTTGCTTTTGGGAACCAGAGCCCCAGTCCTGTGGGACAGGACTCACTGGTGTGTGCGGGGTTCCCAGTGGGGCTGTGCCAGAGAAATCAATGCTTTCTGGTGTGCTAGTTTGAGCTGAAGGGTTCCACAGTGTGGAGGGCTGTAGTGCAAGTGGTGGTGGGCTGGGGCTTCCAGAGCTGAGGGGACGATCAGCTGGACCAAGCCCCAGCCTTGCAGGACTGGGTGTAGAGTACAGTGGGGGCACTGACAACCTAATGTGTCATATCAGAGAGCTTGGGGGAGCAGACGGGGCTGGCCCTGTGTCATGGGCCACTGTCTCATGGGGCACCTTCAGCCCTGGGCTGTAGCTATCCTGCTGTGTCCCATGAGAACAGTCAGACCAGGTGCCTGAGGAGCACACAGGGCTCCTCCTAGGCTGATGGCTTCCTACCTGGCCATGTTGACCCTCCACCCCTGCAGTGGTTCGAGTCCAGCAAGATCCACGTGGCTGCACTGGTGGTGGGCGAGTGCTCGGAGACCCCCAGCCACTGGAGTGCATCATACTCCCTTCACCAGTGGCTGAAGGAGCAGAACATCCTCGGGCTGGAAGGTGGGACTGAAGGGACTATGGGGTTGGGTGTGGGAGGGACCTGGGGGCTGGAGACCAGGGACACCAATTTCTGGATCAGGCCTCTCTACATGCTGGAATTTGTCCTCTGGAGCTTGACACACTCTTGGTGGTTGGGGATGCAGTGGGGTGGTGCTTGAGGTGGGTTGGGGCCATGGAGTTACGTCTCACAACCTGCTGCAGGGGTTGACACCCGGGCCCTGACAAAGAAGATTCGTGAGAAGGGGACACTGCTGGGGAAGCTGGTGCCTGATGGAATCCCTGAGGAGAGCCTCTGCTTTGAGGACCCCAACAAACGGCACCTGGTGCAGGAGGTGTCGCTGAAGGTAGGGATAGAAGGGCTGGTACCAGACTTGGGGCATTGGGAGGTGGCAGAGAGCACTGGCAGTGGGATGGAGGTGTGATGGTGTTGCTGAAGGAATTGACATTGGGCTGGAGAGTGGCAGAGGGTGCTGGGCTGGGGGGCATTAGGGTGGCAGGCGACTGGCAGTAGGCTGGGGAGGTGGCTGAGGAGGGCTGCCACTGGGCTGAGGCTTGGCAGAGGTAGCTGGTCCCAGATCAGGAGCTGAGTTGCCTCACACTCACCCCTCCACAGACACCCCGTGTGTTCAACCCTGGTGGGTCACTGCGCATCACAGCCATTGACTGTGGCCTCAAGCACAACCAGGTGCGGTGCCTATGCGAGCGAGGGGCGGCAGTCACTGTAGTGCCCTGGGACCACCCACTGGATACCACAGGTGAGGTGGCAACAGCTGGAGACATCACAGAGCCTTGCCCTAGGGTGATGGGGATGGGGCCCATCTCCTTGGCCAGTAGTAGGGGTGGAAGGAACTGTGTCTTGCTCCATGCTGGAGGGTTGGGGGATGGGGGACATGGGCTCAAGATGACTTGTGCTTGACATGAGGAGCTCTAGACCATGGCATGACCCTTCACATGGCAGACTGTGGGGGTTATGAGACTTAGGGAAACCTTGCAGCTAATGGGATGAGTGTTGTGGCTTTTGTGGGATTGGCACGACCCTGCTGGGGTGTCGGCTACTGTGAGCTCAGGCTGCTGGTGTCTGGTGGAGGCCATGCTGCAACTCTGTAGGACTGTGGGGGGCTGGAGGCGTCCTGCTGTCACACAGCAGGGCTTTGGGTGGTGGGCAGGGACCCCACTGTGGCCTTGGGGTTTGCTGTTCTGATCTCACTGCTGTCTTGGTACAGACTTCGATGGACTTTTCATTAGCAATGGCCCTGGGGACCCACAGCTCTGCCAGGAGACAGTGTCCAGTCTGCGCCAGGTGCTGGACATGCCACAACCCAAGCCAGTCTTTGGGATCTGCCTGGGACATCAGCTGCTGTCGCTGGCCATTGGTGCCCACACCTACAAGATGAAGTGAGCAGAGTTCTGGGGTACAGGTGACCACACTGGGGACCCAGCTGCCCTGGAGCTGACTGCCGTCTATCCTGTCACCCCAGGTATGGGAACCGTGGGCACAACCAGCCATGCCTGCACGAGGACACACGGCGCTGCTTCATCACAGCGCAGAACCATGGCTTCGCAGTGGACGCAGGTAGCCTGCCATCTGGCTGGGCACCCCTCTTCACCAATGCCAATGACGGTTCCAATGAGGGCCTTGTCCACCAGCACAAACCCTTCTTCAGGTGGGTGCAGGGACAGAGCTGGAGGGGCTGGGATGGGCTTACAGGGCTGTGCACAGCCGTGCCTGATGCCCTTCCTTTGCAGCGTTCAGTTTCACCCAGAGCACCGTGCCGGTCCCACGGACCTGGAGGGGCTCTTTGACATCTTTGTGGAGACTGCACGGGACTTGCAGAGTGGGGATAGCAGCACCCGGACAGGTGGGTACAGGAAGGGAAGGGGACGGCTGCATCCTTGGTGTTGGGGCTGTGGGCAGGACCATGGCACAGGTGCTGTGGGGCTGGGGCTCTGCAGAGGGCTGCGTGTGGCCCTGGTTCCAGTATGTCCTGTCTCCTCAGTGCGGGAGCGCCTGCGGGATTGGCTTACTTACACCGAGGTCCCAGCGGGGGTTCAGGATTTGGTCCGGCCCCGCAAGGTGCTGATCCTGGGCTCCGGTGGCCTCTCCATTGGGCAGGCAGGAGAGTTTGACTACTCGGGGTCACAGGTGAGCACCCACTTAAGGAGAACAGGGAGGCAGTGAGGGTCACCAGGGCCACCAGCTGTGACCCCTGTGCTTCCTTTAAGGCCATCAAAGCACTGAAGGAGGAGAACATCCAGACGGTGCTGATCAACCCAAACATCGCCACGGTGCAAACCTCTAAGGGGCTGGCAGACAAGGTCTACTTCCTCCCCATCACCCCTGAGTATGTCACCCAGGTGAGCACCCTGGGACACTGGAGCGAAGAGGATATCTTGGGGGGCTGTGGGATAGCAAAGAGGCTAATACACAGAAGGAGGAGGTGGAGGGATGCTTGTGGGGCATTATGGGCACAAGACACATTTTGTGGACCTGCCATAGGTCCCTACCCCACTGCCCTGTACCCCCTAGGTGATCCGGAATGAGCGTCCCGATGGGGTGCTGCTGACCTTTGGGGGACAGACTGCCCTCAACTGCGGTGTGGAGCTGACCAAAGCGGGTGTGCTGGAGCGGTACCGCGTGCAGGTGCTGGGCACCCCAGTCACCTCCATCGAGATGACAGAGGATCGTAAGGTCTTCGTGGAGAAGATGGAGGAGATTGGGGAGCACGTAGCACCCAGTGAGGCCGCTGCTTCCCTGGAGCAGGTCTGGGTGCTGTTGGGGCAGGGTGGCGTCCAGGGTACTGTCCTCCCTATATCCATCATGACTTACCATGCTGCTCTCTCCAGGCACAGGCAGCAGCTGACCGGTTGGGGTATCCGGTTCTTGTGCGCTCTGCCTACGCCCTTGGTGGCTTGGGCTCCGGCTTTGCCAACACCCGGGAGGAACTGGTGGCATTAGTGAGCCAGGCCTTCACCCATACCTCCCAGGTCCTGGTGGACAAGTCCCTGAAAGGCTGGAAGGAGATTGAGTACGAGGTGGTGCGGGATGCCTATAACAACTGTGTCACGGTATGGGTGGGGATGACACCCCCAGGGCTCTTCTGGGTGCTGGAGGTGTGGGATGGAGGGGTCTGGCTGAACCTCATCCCCTGGGAAGGCTCCCAAGCCCCTTCTGTGCCATTTGGAGATGCACATCTTGAGGCAGACCCTGACACTCTCTGTGTTCTGTGAGGGCTTCAAAACATGGGGTGACCTTGGGGGCTCATGTCTTGGTTTTGCCGGGAGCTTCTGTCATCATCCACTAGGTAGGGGAGGGGACAGTGAGTGTTGAAAGGAACCCGTGAGGGGTGGTGGGACCAATCCAGCCTGCAGTGACTTGCCATCCACTGCCAGGTGTGCAACATGGAGAACCTGGACCCACTGGGGATCCACACGGGTGAGTCCATCGTGGTGGCTCCCAGCCAGACCCTCAATGACACAGAGTACTTCATGCTGCGACGCACAGCTGTGAAGGTGGTGCAGCACCTGGGCATTGTGGGCGAGTGCAATATTCAGTTCGCCCTGAACCCTGAGTCTGAGCAGGTAAATGTGACCCCCACTCTCAAAAGCCCTGGCTGCCCCCTGAGAGCCTTGGGCTGCCCCTTCTCCTGCCTCTGGCTGTCCTCACATTCATCCCTGTCACTTTTTGTGCCCTCTGTGTGTGAGTGGCCTTTTGGTGCCAGCCCAGCACCAGGGAGATGCTGGGCTTGGGGGACACATCCTGCTGACCCCACTAACCCTACTGCCTGCAGTACTACATCATCGAGGTGAACGCTCGGCTCTCCCGCAGCTCAGCCCTAGCCAGCAAGGCCACTGGCTACCCTCTGGCTTATGTGGCTGCTAAGCTGGCCCTGGGCATCCCCCTGCCCATCCTCAGGTAATGTCACTGGTCAGGGCACTGCTATGGCAGCCCCACACCCCTGCTTTGGCACAGCCCTGTTCACTGATCCCCACCCTCTCTCCAGGAACTCTGTCACCAATTCCACCACAGCCAACTTTGAGCCCAGCTTGGACTACTGTGTGGTGAAGATCCCACGCTGGGATCTCAGCAAGTTCCTGCGTGTCAGCACCAAGATTGGCAGCTCTATGAAGAGTGTGGGTGAGTGTAGGGTGGGCAGGATGGGGGCAAGGGGGTGGGTCATGGGTGTGGGGTCCATCTGTTCATGACCTCGTCCACAGGGGAGGTCATGGCTATTGGGAGGAACTTTGAAGAAGCTTTTCAGAAGGCACTGAGGATGGTGGATGAGAACTGTGTGGGCTTTGATCACACTGT
Source organism: Ramphastos sulfuratus (assembly GCA_013399055.1). Lineage (NCBI taxonomy): Eukaryota > Metazoa > Chordata > Aves > Piciformes > Ramphastidae > Ramphastos > Ramphastos sulfuratus. The sequence continues at coordinate 157,406 of WBNM01015963.1, read as the reverse complement.
GAAGCGAGCCTCAGACGTGGTGAGTGCCAGGAAGACCTGGGGAGGTGTGGGTAGGAGGTGGCTGTCCAGCCTCTCCCAGCCACACTCACCTCCTGGCCTGGCAGGAACTGGAAACACCAACAGACAAGCGGATCTTCGTGCTGGCAGCTGCGCTGCGTGCTGGCTACACCATCGAGCGGCTCTATGAGCTGACCAAGATTGACCGCTGGTTCCTGCACAAGATGAAGAACATCACAGACCATGCGGAGCTGCTGGAGTCATACCGCGAGGAGCAGAGCACCATGCCACCTGCCATGCTTATGCGGGCCAAGCAGCTTGGCTTCTCCGACAAGCAGGTGGCCCTGGCCGTGCTCAGGTGAGGCAGGCAAGGGATGGCCCCACTCTGTGGCCTATGCTGTGCTTTGTGCCAGCACTCACACCGCCCTTTGCAGCACTGAGCTGGCTGTGCGGAAGATGCGGCATGACCTGCAGATCCTGCCAGTGGTGAAGCAGATCGACACTGTGGCAGCAGAATGGCCAGCCCAAACCAACTACCTGTACCTGACCTACAATGGTACTGAGCATGACCTGACTTTCCATGAGCCCCATGTCATGGTTATCGGCTCTGGTGTCTACCGCATTGGCAGCAGTGTGGAATTTGACTGGTGTGCTGTGGGCTGCATCCAAGAGCTCCGCAAGGTCAGCTGGGCCCCACGGGGTCACTGGGTCGGGTGTCCCTGGTCAGAAGATGATCTGGGGAGGAGCAAAGGACCCTTGGCCTCACCCTGTCCTGCTCCCTCGGTAGATGGGCTTCAAGACTATCATGGTGAACTACAACCCTGAGACAGTAAGCACTGATTATGACATGTGTGACCGCCTCTACTTTGATGAGATCTCCTTTGAGGTGAGCAGTCCTGGAGGCCCTGCTGTGGGGCAGGATGGGGATTGCCCTGGGCTCCATCCTGGCTATCCTTTTGCCCTATGTGGTGTCACAGGTGGTAATGGACATCTATGAGCTGGAGAATCCTGAGGGGGTGATCCTGTCCATGGGTGGGCAGCTGCCCAACAACATTGCTATGGCCCTGCACCGGCAGCAGTGCCGTATCCTGGGCACCTCTCCTGAGGCCATCGACTCAGCAGAGAACCGCTTCAAGTTCTCCCGCCTGCTTGACTCTATCGGCATCAGCCAGCCTCTCTGGAAGGAGCTCTCTGACATGGAGGTGGGGATCATGGAGGGAGCTGATGAGGGCAGTGAGGCTGCCCTGTAGGGGACTGGTCCTTGACACATTCCCTGAGAGTGCTTTCTCCCTCACAGTCGGCCAAGCACTTCTGCTCCAAGGTGGGATACCCGTGCGTCGTGCGCCCCTCCTATGTTCTCAGTGGTGCTGCCATGAATGTGGCTTACTCAGACAGCGACCTAGAGAAGTTCTTGAGCAATGCTGTGGCTGTGTCCAAGGAGCAGCCTGTTGTCATCTCCAAGTTCATCCAGGAGGCCAAGGTCCATCCAGGAGGCTACTCCAGCCCCTGAGCACCCCGGTCCCCATAAGAGCCTAATTATCCTACTCTGGTGCCAGTGCTGGGCCATCACCATGTTCCTGTTTGCAGGAAATTGACGTGGATGCCGTGGCCTGTGATGGTGTGGTGGTAGCCATTGCCATCTCGGAGCATGTGGAGAATGCTGGGGTGCACTCGGGTGATGCCACATTGGTTACACCACCCCAGGACATCACACCTAAGACACTGGAGCGTATCAAGGCTATTGTCCATGCCATTGGGCAGGAACTGCAGGTTACCGGACCCTTCAACCTGCAGCTCATTGCCAAGGTACCTCAGTTGAGGGTCCATGCCAGCTGGCATGGTGTGGTGTGGGAGAGTGCTTTGCAACCCTGCATGAGCCTTGTGCTGTCTGCTCTCCCACAGGACGACCAGCTGAAGGTGATTGAGTGCAATGTCAGAGTATCCCGCTCCTTTCCCTTTGTCTCCAAGACCTTGGGGGTGGACCTGGTGGCACTGGCTAGCCAAGTGATCATGGGTGAGGATGTGGAGCCCGTGGGGCTGATGACAGGCACAGGCATTGTTGGTGTCAAGGTGAGCAAGGGATGTGGGGGCTGGGCTGGGGCTTGTATTTGGGCAGCCCCTGAGCTCCCTCTGCCCCCAGGTGCCCCAGTTCTCCTTTTCACGCCTGGCTGGTGCCGACGTGGTGCTGGGCGTGGAGATGACCAGCACAGGTGAGGTGGCCTGCTTTGGGGAGAACCGCTGTGAGGCTTACCTGAAGGCCATGCTCAGCACTGGTTTCAAGATCCCCAAGAAGAACATCCTGCTGACCATTGGCAGCTACAAGGTGTGTGGGGCTGGGGCGAGGGACAGAGTGGGAGCTGGTGTCCCCCCTCACCCTCTGACCAGCTCTGAGGTCATTGCAGAACAAGAGTGAGCTGCTTCCAACGGTGCGGACCCTGGAGAACCTTGGCTACAAGCTGTATGCCAGCCTTGGCACTGCTGACTTCTACACCGAACATGGCATCAAGGTTGGGCTGGGGGTCCGGTGGGGCTGGAGATGATCTCAGCAGAAGTATAAGGAGTTCTGACAGGTGTCATTGCTGGCAGGTGATGGCTGTGGACTGGCACTTTGATGAGGCAGATGGTAATGAGGCTGGTGCCCGGGAGACCCAGCGCAGCATCCTGGACTACCTGGCCGAGAACCACTTTGAGATGGTCATCAACCTCTCAATGCGCAACTCAGGGGGCCGCCGGCTCTCCTCCTTTGTCACCAAGGGCTACCGCACTCGGCGCCTGGCTGTTGACTACTCCGTGCCCCTCATCATTGACATCAAGTGCACCAAGCTCTTCGTGGAGGTGGGCTGGGGTGTGGTGGGGCCGAGGGCTGGCTGGGGTAGGTGAGTCTTACTGTGACTACTGTAGGGTGGGTGTTGTGCATGGGCACCCTTAAACACATCCAGGGTGGAGGACTCCACCACCTCCCTGGGCAGCTCATTCCAGTCCCTGACCACTCTCTCTCTCTCTCTAAAAAAACTTTTTCCTGCTGTCCCGTCTAAACCTCCCCAGCCTCAGCTTGAGGCCATTCCCCCTTGTTGTGTCTCCAGTTAGCTGTGAGGAGAGCCCAGCAGCAGCTTCTCCACAATGTCCCTTCAGGTAGTTGTAGACTACCCAAAGGGACATCTCTAGGGGCATTCAAGGTCAAACTTGATGTGGCCCTGAGCAGCCTGCTGTAGTTGGAGATGTCCCTCCCTGCTGCCTGTAGGACAAGATCACCTTTGAGAGTCCCTTCCAACCTGCTGCATTCTGTGGCTCTGTGATAGATGCAGTTAGGCCAGCAGCTTCTGTGGCACCTCATGAGGACTTGTTCTCCTGGTTGAAGAGGTGATCTGCAAAGGAAAATCCTCTTGGTTGCCCAGCTGGGTGATAGATCAACCTGGATAGCCCTTAGTGAGGTGCTCACTAGGACAGAACCCAGTTCCAACCAGCTCAGAAGATAAAGGATGCTGGAGCCAGGGCGATTGATGTCTCCTCCTAGCATCAGAGGATACAAGATGAGAGTGACCTGAAATTGTGCCAGGGAAGGGTTGGGTTGGAGATTAGGGAAAATTTCTTTGCTGTTAAGAGTGGTCTGGGATTGGAAGAGGCTGCCCAGGGTGGTGGCAGAGTCCATATCCCTGGAGGTGTGCAAGAACTGTGTGCCAGTGGGAGGTGTCCCTGCTTATGGCAGGAGGTTGGAACTAGATGATCCTTGAGGTCCCTTCCAACCTTACCATTCTATGGCATTGCTGCCATAGGGTCAGTTTTGGGGTGCAGCTGAGACCAGTGTCATCTGGGCCCTGTCACTGAGCCCTGACCCCACAGCTGCTGTCTCTGCAGGCGCTGGGCCAGATCGGGGCAGCCCCTCCACTGAAAATGCACGTGGACTGCATGACCTCCCAGAAACTCATCCGTCTACCAGGTAGGTGGGATTTGGGCCATGGCAGGGGTGTGGGGGCTCTGTAGGTCCAGCATGGAGCCAGAGCAGTGCTGGGAGCCAGGCTCAGGACTCCCAGGGTTCTCTGAGGAGAGAAGACATCCCAATGACCAGGAACTACCTGTACCAACACTGCCCCACTCCCCAGGGCTGATTGACGTCCATGTCCACCTCCGTGAGCCGGGTGGCACACACAAGGAGGACTTTGCATCAGGCACAGCAGCTGCCCTGGCTGGTGGTGTCACCATGGTGTGTGCCATGCCCAACACCAGTCCTGCCATCACCGATGCTGCCTCCTTCACCCTGGTGCAGAAGGTGAGGGGCTGCTGCCTGGCCCAGTGCTGACATCCCCTAGATGGGCACTGGTGCAAGCTCTGGTGCCCCAGCCTGGCATTCACCACATCTTACTCCACAGCTGGCTGAGGCTGGTGCCCGCTGTGACTTTGCCCTCTTTCTGGGGGCTTCTTCAGAGAACGCCAGCTTGTTGGGACCCCTGGCTGGGGCAGCTGCTGGGCTCAAGCTCTACTTGAATGACACCTTCTCCAGCCTGCAGATGGATGACGTGTCACTGTGGATGGAGGTGAGCCACCGTGGGCACAGGGCTCAGTCCACCTCCTGGCACTTTGTGCTACCCAGCCCTGTGTTATCTCTCCCTCAGCACTTTGAGCAGTGGCCGCAGCACCTGCCAGTGGTGGCACATGCAGAACGACAGACAGTCGCTGCTATCCTGATGGTGGCCCAGCTATACCAGCGCCCCGTGCATATCTGCCATGTGGCCCGCAGGGAGGAGGTGAGTGGTGGGGGGACTGTAGAACCCAGAGACAGAGTGCAGGGCTGTCTGGGGCTCCCACCTCATTATGGCTCTCCCAGATCCTCCTCATCAAGGCAGCCAAGCAGAAGGGGATCCCGGTGACATGCGAAGTGGCCCCACACCACCTTTTCCTGTGCCGGGATGACCTGGGGCGCCTTGGGGAGGGCCGAGCGGCTGTGCGGCCAGCGCTAGGCACACTCCAGGATGTGGAGGCTCTCTGGGAGAACATGGACACTATTGACTGTTTTGCCACGGATCATGGTGAGCTCAGGAAAATGGTGGGAGCATGGGGTGGGGACAGCAGTGGATCCCCCAGTGACCAGCCCCATCTTGCAGCCCCCCACACACTGGAGGAGAAACAAGGGCAGGAGCCACCTCCTGGCTACCCTGGCCTGGAGACGATGCTGCCACTGCTACTGACTGCTGTCTCTGAGGGACGACTCACTGTGGAGGATATCATCCAGCGCCTCTATGAGAATCCCCGCAAGATCTTTGGGCTGCCAGCACAGGACGACACCTACGTGGAGGTGGGTCCCTGCCCACCCACACCAGATCTGGCCCTGCCAAAGCAAGCCCTGACCCACTGTCCTGGCAGGTGGACCTGGAGCATGAGTGGATCATCCCCAGTGCCATGGCCTTCTCCAAGGCCCGATGGACACCCTTTGAGGGCATGAAGGTGAAGGGGACAGTGCGGAGGGTAGTCCTACGTGGGGAGGTTGCCTACATCGACGGGCAGGTAAGGTCATGGGTCTCCTTACCTTGGTATTTAGGGATTCTCCCATTCCATCACCAACAACATTGCCAACCCATAACCCATGGCTGCAGGTGCTGGTGTCCCCGGGATATGGGCAGGACGTGAAGAAATGGCCTTCAGGAGCTGTGATGGCATCACATGCGGCCCCTACCAAGGAGAGCACAAAGGTACCAGGGGTATGTGTGGGGCTGATGAGGGAGGGTGGGGTGTCCCTTTGCTGCTCTGGCTCCAGCTCTGTCTCTTCTTGCAGACACCTGAGCAGCCCAGACATGTGGTAGCTGCTGAGATGCTGCGTGGCCGAGCTTCCAGCCCCCGCCGAGGTGGCCCTACGGGTGAGGGACACTTCCACCTCCCACCTCGCATCCACCGGGCTTCTGACCCTGGGCTGTCAGGTAGGGGGGCGTAGGGTGGCATGGGGCAGTGTAGCATACTGGGTGTGGGGCAGTGAACGTGAACCCAGGGCCATGGCTGGGTGGCCCTGCTGACACCGGCCCTTGTGTCCCGTTCAGCGTTCCGGAGGCTGGGAGCCGTGCACCGCCCGGGCGCCCGAGGCACCGGTAATGTTGTAGGGGGGACTCACTGAGACAATGAGACGCGGCTGTACTAATGGCACTAACCACAGCCACGAGTGCATCCTCCCTCAGGTGCCGTGCCAGCTGCAGGCTGCCCTGATGCCACCCTCTTCCTGCACCTTGGGATGAGGCTGGGCACTGTAGGACAGGGCATGATTGCACCTGCCTGCTCCCTGCCTGGACGGCACCTCGGGGACCGTTCACCTGCCAGAGTGATTTGGGTTGCGTCTGATTGGGTTTTGTGGGGCACGTGGGGAGAGGGGCACAGCACTACGCTGAGGCTTCACCAGTCTCTGGTTGCCCATAGCCCGGGCATCAGGGTCTGCCATGCTTTTGCCTAGTGCTGCTGAGCACCGGGAGGGTTATGTCGTGCTGCCAGCACCCTGGGAGAATGAAGCCCAGGGTGCTGTGGCTGTCCCCCACCCTCTAATGCTGCCACTCTACATCTCCCACTCCAGCTGAGGATGCCCGTGAAAAGGCCAGCAGGAAGGCAGTGGAGACAGGTGAGTGCTGTGGGATAGCAGCAGGCTGGGCTCCAGGAGTACTCACATCAGCTGACCAGCTGCTCTCCATGCCACAGATCCAGCTGTGATCCAAGACAGCTACTTCTATCCACCGGGTCCTTTCCCACGTCAGGCATCCCCCCAGGGTGTACCCCACTACCAGACTTCCCTACCACTGCATCCCCTTGTTGGGCAACATGTCCTTTCTGTCCAGCAGTTCTCCAAGGAACAGGTGCCTGGGCTGGTGGTGGGCACTGGGATGAGCATGGGAAGTGTGATGTCTTGTGCCTACAGCTGATCCGCCTCTCCCCACAGATGTCACATCTGTTCAACGTGGCACACACCCTCCGCATGCTGGTGCAGAAGGAGCGGAGCCTGGACATACTCAAGGTGAGATGGGCAAAGAGCAGCTGCCCAGGTACCTCAGGCAAGGCTGGGGGAACCATGTGCCAAGCACGAGTTCCCCTGGACTCCCCAAGGTAATGGCATGGCACCCACAGGGCAAAGTGATGGCATCCATGTTCTACGAGGCAAGCACACGGACCAGCAGCTCCTTCGCAGCAGCAATGAACCGACTGGGTGGCTCCGTCCTGTCTTTCTCAGAGGCTACCTCCTCGGTACAGAAGGGAGAGTCGCTGGCTGACTCAGTGCAAACGATGTGCTGCTACGCTGACGTGCTGGTATTGCGGCACCCCCAGCCTGGTGCCGTCGAGGTGAGTTGGGGGGTGGCCTTGCCATGCCCCAGTGGCACTGCAGGTCTTGCGTTGATAGTGAGAATGGTGACCTGTGTTATGGGGCAGGGCTGGGTTCTCCAGCAGGGCAGATTTCAGGAGCTGGAGCCAGGTCATGCCCCCTGGGTTTGGCAGGGGCTGCATCCTGCTCACACTGAGCCCTGTCTATACTTCCAGCTGGCTGCCAAGCACTGCCGCAAGCCGGTGATCAACGCTGGGGATGGGGTGGGTGAGCACCCGACACAGGCACTGCTGGACATCTTCACTATCCGTGAGGAGCTGGGCACCGTCAACGGCATGACAGTAAGGGGCTAGGGGTTCAGAGGACTATGGGCAACACCATTGTGGAGCTGTGGGGCTGAAAGGCCCTGTCTGGAGTGAAGGGGCTGTTGGGTGCCGTGGGTTGGACTGTTCTGCTTGAGGATCAGGAGGCTCTACAGAGGGATCTAGCCAGGCTGGATCAATGAACTAAAGCCAATGGGATGAGCTGGCAAAGGGTCTAAAGGGTCTTGTAACAAGCAACTGAAGGAGGTGGAGGGTTTTAGCCTGGAAAAAAAGAGGCTCGGGGAGACCTCACTCTCTGCGACTTCCTGAAAGGAGGTTGGAGCAAGTTGTGGGTTAGATTTTTCTTCCAATGAACAAGTGATGAGGAACCAGCCTCATGTTGTGCCAGGGAAGGTTTAAGTTGGACATGAGGAATGATTTCTTCTCCAAAGAGGTTGTCAAGCCTTGGACCAGGCTGCCCAGGGCAGAGATGGAGTCCCCATCTGTGAAGGGGTTTAAAAAGCTTTGTAGATGTGGTGCTAAGTGATACCATTTTGTGGTGAGCTGGCAATGCTGGGTTAATTGTTAAATATGATCAGCTGATTTCATGGCTGCTCTCCCCAGATTACCATGGTGGGTGACCTGAAGCATGGGCGTACAGTGCACTCCTTGGCCCGTCTGCTCACCCAGTACCGTGTCAACCTACGCTATGTGACTCCCCCCAGCCTCCACATGCCCCCTGACATCACCAGTTTTGTGGCCTCCAAAGGCATCAAGCAGGTGAGTCAGTGGGAATGGGGGTCAAGGGCCCTGTGCCCCCTCCATCCCCAGCCCTGCTGACAGTGCTGCCGCAGGAGGAGTTTGGGAGCATCGAGGAGGCACTGCCAGACACGGACGTGCTCTACATGACTCGCATCCAGAAGGAGCGGTTCCACCGGGCTGAGGACTATGAAGCTGTGAGTGAGGGGCTGTTTAAGGGCACCCCAGGTGTTACCTTGGTGTGGGGGACAGCAGTGGGGTAGGGGCTCCCTGCTCTGGAGCTCAGGGCTGTGTCAATGTGTGTCCCCTCCCATAGTGCTTTGGACAGTTTATCCTCACTCCCCACATTATGACTCGGGCCAAGGAGAAGATGGTGGTGATGCACCCCTTGCCTCGTGTCAACGAGATCAGGTGAGGATGGGAGAATCCCTGGGGGCATGGGGCTGGGGTATGCTGGGTTTGGGGGTATTTCAGGGTGATGGGGGCTGTGGTGTGCCTGGTGGAGGGGGCCTGGGGGGGGTGGGATGGCTGGAGACTCTGGTGTGCTGGTGGGATTGGGAGGGGTCTGCAGTGGACTTTGCGAGGAGAGCAGGTGAGGCGGCTTTGAGGAGCTAGGTTGTGCTGGGTGAAGGGGGTTCTGGGGTTACAGGGGCAGCAGGATGTACAGGGGTGATAGAGACTATGGTGTGCTGCATGGGCAGGGGTGGGTAGTCCCATCAGTGATGAGCTTGCGGTGCGGTGGGTAGGGGGCTCAGACACGAGTAGGGGTAGGGGAGTTTCAGGGCCATGGGTTCTGGGGGACTCTGTAGGCGTTTAGGGGTGCTGAGATCTACTAGATGGAGCTATGGAGGTCTGTGAGATGGAGAGGTCTCAGGCCGATGGGGTCTGTGGTACGCCAGGAGGGGACCTCTGGACGGGTTCTTGGGCGCCGGGAGCTGCTGAGCAGGGTTGGGGTTTCAGGTTGATGGGTAACCGGATGGGGCTGGGGGGGACGAGGGCTCCGGTGTTGCTGAGTGATCGGCCAGGGGCAGGGGGTTCCTCTGGGCTGAAGCTCCCGGACGAGCCTTGGGGCGAGGGGAGAAAGGGGTCCTAGTGACGCGATGACGTCACTTCCGCAGCGTGGAGGTGGACTCGGATCCGCGCGCCGCGTACTTCCGGCAGGCGGAGAACGGGATGTACATCCGAATGGCGCTGCTGGCCACCGTGCTGGGCCGCTACTGACAATAAAGGCCGTGCCGGCTCCGCGCCTACCCTTGTGGCGTACGCGTCATCGCTCCGCGCCGCTCGGTGTCATCGCTCCGCGCGGGCCATGGCGACGCTGTGGAGGGGCTGCGGGCGGCTGCTGGCGCGACGGCCGGGGGCTGCGCAGGCGCTCACCGCCGGTAAGGGCCGAGACCGGCCGGTCAGAGCGGGACCTTGCCCCTGCCCTTGTCCCTGCAGCGCCGACCTTGCTCAGCCAGGACCCGGACACCCACCGCCCTCTCCCCAGTCTCTGCCCAGACGCGGCCTGGACCCAACCTGCCCTTGCAGCTGGGAGCAGGGCGTGTTCCTGACTCGTCTCCGACACAGGGCTTGGCCCCTGTCGGGGACGCACAGCCCCCGTCCCAGCACGCCGCAGGCTGTCTGCCCCATGTAACGCACAGCCTTGTCCCACCCTTCTGCACGTAGCTCCCCATCCCCTCTTCAGACACTGGCCCCTCATTCGCTCCACCTGTCCCCATTTTCTGTCCTCAAAGAATGCACAGTCCCCCTCCCTGCCCCACAGGACGCAGTCCCTGCACGGGTCCCCACCTACTAGGTGTAGCTCAGTTCTCCGCACTATTGCCCTACCCCTAGCACACAGCCTCCCTTCCCCTGGCACAGTCACCCGTGTAACTCGGGTCCCAATGCCCTGGGCATAATCACCCTTGGTGGGATACAGGGCAGGACCCCCAGAGAGGAGGTGGGAGGGAGTGCCCTGGTGCTTTAGAGGGGGAAAGGTGCTGCCCTCCACCTAGGCTGAATGAGAAACTCAGAAGTGTCTGGACAAGGGCGCTGGAAAAGCACAGCCACGGGGCCTAGGGGTGCCCCGCTGTGCCAGGGAGCTGGTATGATGGCTGGAGGAGCCTCAGCTCAGTGTGTAGTTCTTGGTCCTCCTCCCTGCTGCCCATGGGGATGGTGGCATGTTGCCCAGGCTACTGGGGCTCTGCCAGGCCACTGCACAGTTCCTGCTGTTATTTTTATCTGACTTGATGGAGTCTGTTGTATGGCTCCTGCTGCACCAAGCACTGCTGGGCTGTGCATCCCCCCCTTGACTCCTGGAGGGAGGCCAGGGTGGAGCTGGGAGAGCTGCCCAGGGCCACCCTTTGCTCTCCCATACCACTCCTGCCAGCTGCTGTATCAGGGTTGGTACAGCCCTGGCTGGCTGGAACTTCAGCTGTGCCTGTTGCTTGTATCATTGTGCCTGGAAGAGACCTTTTGAGATCGTTAAGTCCAACTATTAACCCAGCACTGCCAGGTCACCACTAAGCCATGTGCCTCAGCATTATACCTACACAGTTTTTCACCCCTCCAGGGATAGGAACACTACCACTGCCCTGGGCAGCCTGGTCCAGACCTTGTCAATCCTTTTGGGGAAGAAACTTCCCTGGCACAACTTGAGGCCATTTCTTCTTGCCTCATTGCTTGTTACCTGGGAGAAAATACCAACCTGCGTCCTGCTGCAACCTTTCAGGGAGTTGGAGAGAGTGAGAAGGTCTCTCCTGAGCTTGCTTGGATGTCTTCTTGCCCAAGGTGGGGCCCAGTCCATGCAAGGCTGTTTCAGTGGGGCAGGGGCAGTGCTGCTGGAGGCTGAGCTCTCTCCTGCTCTCCTTGCACCTTCAGCTACACTGCCTGTATCCAAGGCTGGGCTCAGCCCCTTGCTGCCAGCCATGCCACGGGCTGTATTGAGCAGGCAGGCTGCCTTGGGCCCTGTGCTGGGCAGACCCTAGCCTCCAGCTTGCTGCTGGTGCTGTTGTTCACTTGGTGCCACTGTTTCCCCTAGGTGGAGCAGAACTGCCAGCAAGGCCCAGCGCAGGGAACGTTGCTGGCGGTGCCTGATGAGTCCAGCTGTGCTTGCCTGCCCAGTCTCTGTCCTGCCCTGCAGACAGAGCTGCAGGGTCAGGCAGAGCTTTGCCTCCTCTATCCCAGGCCCTTGACCAAGATGCCAGCAGGGCCTGGTCACAGCAGGCATCAGCACGTGCCTATAGCAGTGACCTTGCGGTTGCTGCCTGGGGAAAGCAGCACTCTGCTCCCATGGAGAGCTGCCAAGGCCATGGGGAACACAGCCAGTGTGGCCTACTTAGGTTTGGGTCCATTTCAAACTCCCCCAGCTGGGGTCAGCCAGGCAGCTCCAGCTCTGGAGCTCAGGCTGCTTGGAGGCCATGACCTGCCTGCTACCTCATGCCCACTCTCATGGCTCCACTCTGCACCAAGAGGCAAGAAAATGCCTCCCCATGGCATATCTCTCTGTCCAGCTATCACGACAGTGCAGTGCTGCAGTGTGCATTGGCTCTTCCTAGCCTGGGGCACGATGCAGTGCCTAGCAGAGCTGTGGGGTCAGCCAGCGGCTGGCCCCCATGTTCATGCTTGGGGGCACAGGCCCCCCAGGCTCCAGCCCCATACCAGAGCTGTTTCAAGGCTATGCTGGCATCACCCTGACCAGTGTGGTGTGGGTGGTGAGTGACTGGTTCCAGCTTGAGTAAGTGAAGTCTTTGTGAGGTGATTGATCTTGTGGCAATCCTAGGCCTAGACAGGGGCACACAGACAGATCTGTGTCCCCCTGCAGCCTTGGGATTGCTTTGTCACCACCAGGCACCATGCCAGAGCCTTCAGCCCTGAGTGAGTAACACCGGCATTGCTGGCTGTGCTTTTTCAAGGAGCAGCGTGTGGAGGAGCCAGCCAGGGCCCAGCAGGACAGCTGCCCCCAGTAACCAGCCAGCCAATGGCTCTGCCACACTGGCCAAGGGTCCCTTGCCTGCCACCACCCTGTGACACATCATTGTTGTGGGCTGGCAGGGGCTATTCTGCCATTGTGAAGGGGAGTGGAGACTGTTAGAGACACAGCCTCAGCCCATGGGAGGCACAGAATCATGGACTGGTTTGGGTTGGAAGGGACCTCTGAAGGTCATTAGTCCAACACCCCTGCAGTGAGCAGGGACATCTCTGACTAGGTTGCTCAGAACCCTGTCCAACCTGGCCTGGAATGTTTCCAGCAACAGAGCATCTACCGCCTTTGGGCAGCTTGGGCCAGTGTCTCCCCACCTTCAGCATAAACAATTTCTTCCTTCTCTCTAGACTGAATCTCCCCTCTTTTAGTTTAAAACTATCACCCCTTGTCCTGTCACAAAAGGCTCTGCTCAAAAGTCTGTCCCCAGCTTTCTGAGAGATGCTTTTAAATACTGAAAGTCCACAGGAAGGTCTCGCCACAGCTGAACAACTCTAACTCCCTCAGTCTGTCCTCACACCAGAGACGTTCCAGGCCTCAGACCCAACAGGTCCACATCTGCTATGCTGAGGGCCCCAGAGCTTGGAGATAACGGTAGCAGGAAGTGCTGCTAGGAGCACAGCAGCTCTATGGAGCTGCAGAGACTGTGACAGCCACCCAGGTCCTGCTGAGGCACGTCCATCCCAGTTGGCCTTGGCTGAGACCTCATCTCCTGCCTGGCTACCACAGCCATCTTGAGCCAGGTCCAGCCCCTGCCCACAGGCTGCTGGGGCCGCACTGTGACCCTGGTCCATGTGGCTGTGGTGAGAGGTCTGGGAGCCAAGCCTGCACTGCATGAATGCAGGCTGGGGACGCACCTGGGCCTCTGCTGTACTTCATCCGTGAGGAATTGCTCATGGAGGCCCTCCAGACAGGGCTGACCCTGAGCATGGTGCCCAGAGGAGGGGGAATGCTAGGGACACCATTCCCCAGGCCAAGGGATTATTGAGCTCAGGGTTCCTAAGAGCAGACTGACAGCAGGGCTGGAAACCTGCCTGGGACCCATCTTGGGAGGAGCAGTGGGGGGGACAAGCAGGGAGCCAAGGGAAGCGGCACTGGGCCAGCCAAGTTGCGTCGAAGGGGTCAGGAGTGCAGGATGCAGTAGGGGCTGCCAGCAGCCCAGCTGAGCATCACCCCGTGGGAGACAGCCATAGCAGAAGCTCTCCCACACTGACATGGAAACAAGGTGAGGAGCCGTGCCAGCAGCCAGAACCTTGCCTGCCTGTCCCAGCTGCTAGCAGCAGCAGTGGCACTGCCAGGCAGAGCAGCATTCCAAGGAATGGGATCACAATTGCCAGCTTTTGTGGGGTGCTCGGGGGAGGTTTTGGGGAGCACAAACCTTGGTTTTTGGAGAGACATGGTGGGGAGCAAGGGTGGGCTCTTCCCCAAAACCCCTGGATGCAACAGATGCTGGGTGATGGGTTGGCCCTGTGTCAGGGGTGTGGGGAGTTGGCACAACTGGGTATTCTTTCAGCCAAAGATGCTACATCATCCTGAGAGCAGCCCAAGGTGCTTGGGAGAGTCTGAGCCATGATGTGAGTGCTTGGTGCAAGGCAGTGGGGAGCTGCACACTGGGATGGACCCAGAGCAGGATCAGACCTTTGCAAGGGCAGTGGGGCTGCAGGATGGCCTGGCTGTTAGCAGGATGCTCCAGGATCTCACCATGTCCCACCTGAGCAAGCATTGCTGGTCACAGGGGTCCTCATGGGAGTTGGTGACGTGATGGCACAGCAGCTGGTGGAGCGGCAGGGGCTGCGTGGGCACCATGGCACCCGCACTGTGAAGATGATGGCAATTGGCTTCTGCTTTGTGGTGAGTGTCAGCGCACGGTGGATACCTGGGAGGGTCCTGGACAGCACTGTCAGAACAGAGACACCCCCCCAACCCTGACCCCTTGTGGTCTGGAAGGACACAGTGCTGCACCTCATCTCTTGGCCTCCTCAGGGCCCTGTTGTAGGCAGCTGGTACAAGATCCTGGATCAACTCATCCCAGGGACCTCGAAAGTGGTGGCTGTGAAGAAAATGGTGCTGGATCAGGTTGGTGCCACACAGATGAGGCTGCCCATGTCGAGTGCTGCATCAGGATGGCATGGTGGGTGCAGTCATGTGCATGTGGGCAAGTTTCCATCCTGCTCTGAGAGCCTTGGCTGCTGATGCTGGGGGCCAGCCTTGATGTGGTGGAGGAGATAGGCCTTCCAAGGGATCTCCCTTGGACCCTTCCAGAGGCCACAGTGGTGCCACCCATGTTCTGGGCACCACAGGCTCCCTGGTATCAGTCCCCTGCTTCTGTTTTGCAGGGGGCCTTTGCACCATGTTTCCTTGGTTGCTTCCTTGCCATCACAGGTGCCATGAATGGCCTGTCAGTGGAAGAGAACTGGTCCAAGATCCAGCAGGTACGTGCTGCTTCCCCAGGATGACACCAGGAGCCTCCTGGTGCACCGACTGCTTGCATCTCTGGTGGTGCCCATGCCTATGCCCAGGCATAGGCACATTCCAGCACTGGCTGCATGCTTCTGTGTCTGCCATAGCCTGGTCTGTGGCTCTGTTGTGCCTCAGGACCCCAGACATAGAGCCAGCTTTGTGGGCATCCAGTGACGAGGGTTGGGAAGTGTTAGCTCCACTTTGTGGGGCATGTCACAGCTCTACCTGGCCAGGGCCCAAGGGTGTCTGGTGCTGGTCCTGCTGGGACCAGCAGGCCAGGGCTCTAGAAACATCAGGTGCCAGGTGCTGCCAGTCCTTTGGGTGCTGATATCAGGGTTATCCCCTATTGCTCAGCTCTCTGGGGTCCTGCCTGGGCCAGGGTGATGAGCGCCTGGTGCCATCCAGTCCCCAGCGTGCCACCTGGCTGCTCTCCGGGCTGCATCTCTGGAGCCATTACTGAGATGGCTTCCGTTAGCAGCGATTGCTGGAAACCAGTGTGAAAGCTGAGTCAGCGTGTCCAGAGCGTGAGTCACCAGGTAGTGGGTGACCACTGGCTATGGATGAGATGCGGCCGGGTGATCATGTGGGTACTGGGAGTGCACAGCACCAACAGCTACCCTGGCTGTGTGTGAGGTCACCACCCCAGCCAAGGCTGTGAGCTGGGAATTGGTCCAGCCAGACCCTCTGCCTCCCTGGCCAGAGCACTGCTGGGGTGCCATCACCCAGAGCTTACTCCTTAGTGGGGCAGCACCCACAAAGCCCCAGCCAGCAGCCTTCTGGGGTGCAGGTATATGCCAGCAGAGATATTTCCTGCCCCTTGTCCTGCCCAGAAGCAAATCTGGGGAAGATCGAGTCAGCTCTTCTTTGTGAAAGGAGAGACAGGGCCTGACATGTTTTGAGACACCCCAGAGGCACACGTAGGCTGGTCCTCGGTGCAGGCAGCACCTCAAGCATTCCCAGCTGCCCTAGCTGCATCTCAACCAGGTTGTGCCTTCTCTCTTGCCTTGCCTCTCCCAGGGAAACCTGCCTGAGCCTGAGTGCAGCAGTGAGTGATTCCTGCAAGTTGTGGGGCTCTCAGTGGTGCTTGGCCCTGGCAGGGAGCTGGAGGCTGGGCAGCGGTGGCTGACAGCCACCTTCACCCCTGGCTCAGGGCGCATCCGTCTCTCCCCACGCAGAGGAAGCGTCAGCAGAGCATCCATCACCCCTGCGCCCGCTCACCCTGTCCTGGGCTGCCAGCCAGCGCTGGGATGAGGCCGGGCTCCCAGCTGAGTCACAGCCAGGCTGGACGAGGGACTTGTCCTGCTGCTGTGGGGTAGGGCTGCAGCATGGCCATGGGCATGAGGACAGGACAGTGCCTCGGGCTCCCAAGGTGGCTCTCAGCTTGGTGCCCCACTCCATCACAGGACCTCAGAAATATTTGGGATGGAAAAGACCCTTGGGATGTCCAAGTCCCACTGATAACCCTACTTTACAAGGTTCACCCCTAAAACCTACCCCATGGAGCCTGGGAGGAGTTTGGGGGCCACAGGGCCAGATGGGGGCTCACAGCCTATGCCAGGGAGAAGAGTTGACTGCCCTGCCTTGTCAGCTTTGCCCGGCTCACTGCTTGCCCTCTTGGCAGGCTTACCTTGTCCTGCCCCAGGCTTGACTCTGCTCTCCTGGCCTTGCCAGTGTGGTAGCCTGGTTGTGGCACAGTGGGCCACATCTGTGGTAGGAATGACTCTTGGTAGGGGCAGAGCAGTTGTGCCACTCTCTGCTCATCCCACATGGGCATGGCTCTGGGAAGGGGGCAGGAAGGGGTTACAGGTGTCCTGTGACCAGGAGTATGAGTAAGCTGGCAGGGGACGGTGACCCTCGATGTGCTTCCAGTCCCTACCTGCATCCCAACCTGCCTCAACCTCTGGTCCTGGGCATCTCTTCAGATACACCCCTGCACCATTCCTAACAGCATTGGGGCATCCCTGGGGCTGGGTTCCCACAGTGGCTGGGCGCTCACCACAGCTGGGTGCCCACAGGGTGGCTCTCGGTGCTTACAGATTCCCTTCTCTCACAGGACTACGTGGATGCTCTCCTGACCAACTATTCTGTAAGTGCTGGCAGTGGCTGCAGTTGAGACCATGCCCTTCTGTGTCAGGCTTGCCATGCCTCTGTCCCCGTTCCCTGCCTTGGGGGCTGCCATGTCCTGAGGACCTGGGCAGAGGTGGGCACTGGCAGGGCCCCTTCATTTCTGTCTTCTTCTCGCCTAGATCTGGCCACCAGTGCAAATCGCAAACTTCTACTTCGTACCCCTGAAGCACAGGTAGTAATGCTGCTGCTGCAGCCCCGGCTCCCCAGCTTCTGGAGCCCATGGCTGTGGACCCTGTCCTTTCTGACCCCTCTGTCCCCAGGCTGGCTGTTGTCCAGTGCGTTGCCATCATCTGGAACTGCTACCTCTCCTGGAAGGCAAATCGGGTGTGAGGTGGAAGTTGTGTCCCCTCTCTGCCCATCCTGCCTGACCCTGCCTCACTGCCAGAGCCCCTGGACCAGGCGCCTGTGGCTGTGTACAGGGCTGGGATATGCAGGGTGCTGGCAGCAGCTGTCCTGTGCTCTCTTCAGGGGACCCATGGAAGAGAAGACAGCACCAAGTCCAGCCATCCTGTGCTCTCTTCAGGGGACCCGTGGAAGAGAAGACAGCACCAAGTCCAGCCTGAGATGGGCCAGTGCTTGGGACTGATGGGGGTCCAGCAGCAGATGTAGGCAGTTGGAGCAGTTCAGCCCCTCAACCTCTTGCTCCGTCCGTGCTTGCTCCAGTCCCCAACTCTTGCCCTCACAGACTTGGCTGCTGCTCTGCTGTGGACAGTCAGGACACCCAATAAATGGCATTTTTCACTCAGCTCTCATGGCACAAGCTCATAGCCCTCCATCCCATGCTGGGGGCTGTTCAGAAGCAGTTTCAGCTCAATTTTTCCTACGCTTGAGGGTTGCTGACAGTCTTGGCCCCTTGATGGAGTGGGGACCCAGCATTGCTCTTCCATATGGCAGATCAATGGCTCTGCTCTTCGCCTCACCCCTGTGGAGCTGAGTGTGCAGCTGTGGGGCTGGCATCAGGCACAGCACTGGGAACTGCAGTGCTGAGTGGTGCGGGTGGTCTGTGGGCACCCCAGCTGTCTGGTAAAAGGAGGAGACTCTGGAAGAGGGTGGATTGTTGGCCAAGTGGGTCACCAAGTGCTACTGTGACTGTTTTGTGGATGTGATGGTCCCTCCACTGCTGCTGAGCTACACTCAGGGCAGACAGGTCTCGGGTGTAGGACCCTGCTGGGGCTTACATTATACTTGATGCTGAGCTGTGCATCAAAGGGGAAGGTCCAGGAACCATCTGAGTGAGGCAGGACCTAGGGCTGTGACAGGGCCAATGCCTGTTCCCTGTCCAAGAGAAACCTATCAGTCCCACCTACCAGGAGCCCCCCAACGCTGCCACCTACCCCTGTTCCTGCCTTGTGGAGACTTGCACAGGCACATCCCACACAGCCAGTGATCAGACATGGCTAATGCCACACCCAGCCTGGAACATCCTGTTCAGGGTCTCCAGCACATGGCTGGTGAGGCCATGGAGGTTGATCTCACCTGAGAGACCAAGCCCTGTGCCCCTCAGTAATGCTGCTGCAACCCCAAGCATCTAGGTTCCACTGACCAGCCTCCTTGTGGCACTGGCTGAGGGGGATGCACTGTCCTTCCTTCCTCTTCACTGTTCTTTCCCCCCCACCAAACATGGACCCTACCTCGTGCTGCCCTAGTATACCCACCTCGATGCTGAGCACACCCAGGCATAAGTGCAGTTGCATATGGGTGCAACCCGAAGCATGGGGGAGCCAAAATCCATGCTGGACCCCAGTATGCCCCGTGCTGATGGCACTGCATAGATCCACTGGCTGTCCAGCTCTCAGCACCCAAGGGACATGGAGGGACACAGCTGCCCAACAGCACAGCTTAGCAGGACAGCAGCAGGGATTCGAGATGCTGAGCCCATCTGCCCTCGGGCACCACAGGTTGCTGCAGGGCTTGGTCCAGTCTCTCCTCAGCCCATAGCATGGGTGCTGCTGGTCAGAAGTTGCAGAAGGCAGAAGGCTGCAGCCGTGATGCACTGAGCTCCGTGTGGGATGCAGGAGGCTGGCATGCTAGCAGCGAGTAGCAAGCAGGGTTGATCCAGACATTTGTCCCCAGGAGCAGCCAGCCCCATGGCATGGGGACTGCCAGGGCTCATGTAGCTGAGCCCAGCTCCTGCTGAGTGTTCTGCCCTAGAGCCGTGGGGAGGTGCTGCCGCGTGCCAAACTTCATGCCAGATCCGTGTCACAGGTG
Source organism: Ramphastos sulfuratus (assembly GCA_013399055.1). Taxonomy (NCBI): domain Eukaryota; kingdom Metazoa; phylum Chordata; class Aves; order Piciformes; family Ramphastidae; genus Ramphastos; species Ramphastos sulfuratus. The sequence continues at coordinate 138,304 of WBNM01015963.1, read as the reverse complement.
CATGACACCGTGTGCTGTCTGGCTGCGGGCAGGACTGTGCCCCCTCACCCCTGCACAGCCCAGGGTGGGACACACTGGGCAAGGGGCCAGGCTGAGAATTACTGTCCCCAGGCGCTGCCTGGCACCAACACAGGGAAAGAGCCTACTCCAGACACACCCTGGCACCTGCACCAGCATCGACCCTAGGTGTCAGCTCAGGTGCCCTTCACCTGCGGGCAGAGGTACAGAGCTGCCAGGGGGGATATACAGGAATTTGGGGTCTGCAGGCAGGGAAAGGGTCTGCAGGCAGGGCAGTGGTGCACCATCAGCTCTATCTCACCCTTTGGCAGCAGTGCCGATGCCCGGCTGGAACATCCCGCATGCAGCACAGCGCTGTCGGCTCCGGAGCCTTCGCGCTATGAGTCACGGAACTTGGCTGGTGGTGGTGCTTCGCTGCTGCTCGGGGCTGTCTGCAGCAATCGGTACCGGTGCACACAGCAGTGTGACCCCAGCACCGCCAGCGCTGACTGGGAAACGGTGGCCCCAAGCCCCGCCACATCCAGTCTCTGAGTGCACCGCTGTGCCCACTTTGTGCCCGAGATTGCTGGTTGCCGGCGAATGCTGGTGGCCAGTGGGTGTCAGTGGCTGGTGGATGCCAGTGGTCGGGAGTTTGAGAGCCAGCCCCGTTGCCACACCCGGTATATGCCCAGGCGTCGCGGCTCGACGCGACTGTTGGTCCGTCCCGCATAGACGATCCCACTCCAGGAGCCACAGATCACCCGCGCTCCACCGGCCCCGGGGCCCCACTCGCTCCTCCGTGACCTGCCCCCAAGCTCTCGGCCCTTCAGCACCGCGGACAGCGACACAGTGAGCACTGAGGCTGGGTCCGAGCAGCTCCCGGTGAACGGGGTCGAGATTGGGACCGGGAAGGGGAGGGGGGAGACCTATGAGGAGCTGGGACATCGGAAGGCGGCACAGGCTCCTACTTCTGGCACTGTGAACCTGCCTGCACCTGTACCGTCAACGGCACGGGCACATCCCCGCCGTGCCACTCCGTGTGGGGGCCAGAATGGAACGGGATCGCGTCCCCACCCCGATGCAGAACCTGCTCCGCTGTCCCGCAGACCCACTGCCCTGGCGCCCCGGCGCTCGCTCTCCGCAACCGCTCCGGTGTCCCCCTCCCCCCCGCTCCTACTTCCCCGTCGGTCGGTGCGTTCCCGGCGCTGACGTCAGCCCGAGCTCCTGGACCTATATAACCACCGAATGCGCCGCCAGCTCAGCTCCCGCGGGACCACTCGCGTTCCACTCCACCGGCGGCACACAAGGAACCGGGGACAGCACACCGGGTATGGGACAGGGGACCGGGAACAGCATACTGGGTATGGGACAGAGGACCGGGGACAGCACACCGGCTATGGGACAGGGGACCGGGGACAGCGCACCGGGCACGGGATGGTGCACAGATCCTTACCCGTGCACTGGGTGCGGGTGGAGCGCCCCAGGGAGGCGCCGGTGCGAGGAACCAGGAAGGTCTCGGCGCGTACGCCTGGCCAGGCAAGGGGGAATTGTGCCCGGGAATGCCCCACAGCAGGCTTGTGCCCGCCTGCGCCCTACTACTCCCCTAGGGTTTTCCGGGTCCCGGGATCCGTCCCGATGCCGCGGTTATCTGTCCCGGTCGCGCTGAACCCACGTCCCCACAGGTGCAGCCGGAGACGAGAATGCGGCAGGCGCTGCTCACCCTCCTGCTATTGCTCGCTCGTCCGCTGCCCGCCGCTGCCCGCCCCGACGGCTCCATCCCAGCGGCAGGTGCCGGGGCTCGAGACCGGTCCCTACACTGGCCGCCGCTGGCTCCGCCGTCGCCGGGGCCGTGGCGGGGGCGGCGGGACGAGCCACCGCTCTCCATCGACCTCACCTTTCACCTCCTGCGGCATCTCCTGCTTCTTGCCCGCGCCCAGAGTCAGCGCGCCCGCGCCGACAGCAACCGCCGCATCCTTGACGCCGTGGGACGCTGAGCGCCAGCCCGGGACCCCCGGGACTCCTCCGTGATCCTTCGGACCCCATCGAGGCTGCACTGGGATCCGGTCACCGTCTCAGCCTCTTTACTGGCAAACTTGCCGGGACCGGCACCGAGCTGCCTCCGTCTCATCCTCTGAGCTGGGGCAAGTGAGCATGGTACCAGCCCCGGGACGGGCTCGCACCGATTTTGTAATAAAACCTGATGGAAACCTGAGGTGTGAGTGAGTGCGGGACGGGAGGAGGAGGGGCACTGGGACAGGAAGGATAAGCTGACCGTAAAATGGGCTCACTAAGACCAGAGGGATGAGCTCACCGGCAACAGGGCTCGGGCTCACCGGCAACAGAGAGACGGGCTCACCAGTAATGGAGGGGCAGGCTAAGCAAAGCTGTGGTGGGGACGTGTGGAGAGCCGTGCAGGCAGCACCTAGCGCACTGGACCTGGGGACAGGGCTGTGGGTGTCCTTGAGTGGGTGGGACATGTTGAGGTATCTGTGTGGGAAGCAGCTCCCAGCCCTGTGTGCAGCAGAAGCTCAGGGCAAGGGCTGAGAGTGATGGGACAGTGGGTGCCTTGTCTCTAAGGAACAGGGCACAGAGCGCTGCACCTACAAGCAGACATATTATGGGCAGAAACTGAGTCCTGCATATGGCAATCCTTAGGACTACTATTGGAGCATGACTGGGGCTTGGGAAGGGATACAGGCATAGGCCCTTCAGGAGGGCCATGGGAGCACTGATNGGGGGGGAAGGGGGGCTCCTCTGCAAACACACAGTGCTGCTGGGTGCTGGAGAACCATGAGTGGAACACAGGGAAGAGAACACCATGGTAGAGTGTGTTCCAGAACCCCATCAAGAGGAGGACATGGGTGAAGGAATGGGGAGGCTCAGGCTCCTCACAGGTGGCCCTGGTCCTCTCAAGGGCCTTCAGTTTCTCCAGTACCTGCTAGAAAAGCAGTATGGGAGCAAAGAAGGAGGGTGATGGCAGTAGCCATGAGAGGTTGGCACGCAGCATCCCCAGGGCCAGCAGCAGGGTGCAGATCCCAGGCTCCAAGTGAGCCCTACTTCAGTGACCTGGTAGGTGGGATCTGGCCAGAGACAGCTTCAAAGGATGAAGGTGCTGAGGAAAACCTTTGAAGACCAGCTTAGGACTGGTCACAGGATGTCAAGATGGCTGGGAGCAGGGGGAGGCTTTGGGAGATCTCTTGTTCCAACTCCCTGTTCAGGGCAGGGGCAGCTGGAGCTGGTAGTTCAAGGTTGTGCCCATCTGGGCTTTGGAAGAGAGAAGTCCATCTGGGTGTAAGAAAATAAGAACTGGAAGAGTGTACTGGCAAGAAGGGCCATACTGGAACAGGTTTCCCAGAGCAAATCCCAGCTCCATCCTCCAGAAGTCACTTGGGGAGCGCCAACCTGGCCAGGACTATACATCCAGAACTTTCGCACATTCCTGGAGCAGGAGGCTTGTCCCCTACATCCCAGAGTGCTGATGGACCCCTCCACACATTGATGTTGAATCTTCAGCTCAGTGTCATAGCACTTTGAGATCATTCTGGTTGGAAGAGATCTTTAAAATAATTGAGCTCAACTATAAGCACAGCACTACCAGGTCACCACTAAACCATGTCCCACATCTACATGGCTTTTAAATACCTCCAAGGATGATGAATCCCCCTCTCCACCTCTTGCTCACCATCTCACTGTAGAGCCTGGGGATCAGTGAGGGATCAGCTGGGGCTGGGATGTGCAAGACCTTGGACTCACCCCCTTGCCCAGTGGAGAGGCTAGAGATGGGGAGAGAAGCAATGGGTGATGGGCACTTGGGCATGGGGCTACCTCAAAAAGAGAGCAAAGGTGAGCACTCTCCTGAGACAACCTGATCCCTAAGGGGCACTATCCAAGGTTGCCAACAGACAAGGTTCTTGTGAGCCCCTCAACAGTATCTCTGGAGAGTGATGGGGATAGGGTGACATGCCTGAGGAGTGTAGAAAGGGAAATATGTCATCCCTGAACAGTTGTTGGAAATGAAGCCCACATCTACACAAGTGTCGGTCCATGGAGGGGGTCAAACCACAGTGGCTCAGCTGCATCACTTGCTCCCTCTTGCCCTGAATGGGGGCAATGCTGAGGAAGCTGGAGCTGCTCCACGGTTGCTCTGCTCTTGGAAGATGGAATTTTCCTGAAATCCAATGGGAATGTTCTGTACTCCACCCTCTGTCATCAATTCTTGCACTGTCTTTTTGTTCTTGGGGGTTTCAGCCCCAGCTGCCCACACTCCAGGAGGTAGCCAAGGAGTCTCCTCACCCCCAGCTGCACAAGCCTGACTCCTGTCCCTGCTGGGTCCCCTGCCCTGCCAGATGTGCCTGCCCTGTGCTTACAGGGACCCAGACTAGGCAGGATCCAGGGGCAGCAGGGGAAGGGTCTGGCTAACATAGTCCTGGTGCAGGGGTCTCCTTGGCTACCAGAGCACCCCTGGCCTCTTGGCCACCCACTGGAACCCAGCCCTGGATGCATCAGGACTGGTCACACTCTGGCCATTCAGATGGGACCATCCTCCAGGATCTTGCTCGCCAGCCCCTGGTCACTTTGGTGGCCTTGGACTCGCTGTGGGGTGCCAGGGCTGCTAGGTATGTGGGCTCCCAGGCAGACCAACAGCCAGCCCTTGCTGGTGGCAAGCTGCAGATCCTGCAGACTCAGGGAACCTGCTCAGCCCAGGCCTCAGCCCCACGAAAAGGCCCTCACCATGTGCATCATCTGTGACGTCACAGCGGCGTGGGACAAGGCAGGTGACGCATCCAGCACTGCCTCGTCCCTCCCAGGGGGCACAGGCATTGGGACAGGGGCGACAGCCTGACCCAGTGGTGATCACAGTGTTCCCAGATGTGTACTTAGCCAGCTCAGCCTCTGTCTGTTTGCTCGGAGCACCCAGGGGACGGTGCTGTCCAGAAAGTATCATACCCACTGGGGAAGCTGGCAGGGCTAGGGGTGCTGCAGGTATGGGGACAGAGCCTCACTCACAGGGTCTGGGATGCAAAGATCCTGCCCTAGGATGGCAGAGGTGAGGGGTCCCCGGGGACTCAGGCCCTTGCTGGGGGACCAGGGGGGATCCAGCTCAGTGAGGAAGGGGCTGCACCTGAGCTGAAACCCATGGAGTCATGGGTAGGGCAGCACTGATATCCACCCATCCCGCACACCACACTTGAGACCACATCCTCACACAGTGTTTAATGTTGAAGGGCAGCTTCAGCTTTGGGGGTATCTCAGCGACAGGGCTGGGTCTCACCAAGGGTGTAAACAGGGACAGGGATGAGCTAGCAGGTGCTCCTGCTGCCCTGTGGCACCAGATCAGTGCTGACCTGTGCAGGAAAGTGGCCTCAGCATTGTGCAGTGAGGACCCAGGACCCATGTCCTGGCAGGGAGATGGGAGCAGGTTGGGGGGCCCCAAGGTGTGAACCCTCATCGCTCTCCCAGCACCCATCTCTCCCCAGGAGGTGCCTCCACTGCCCTACAGCACCCTGTGGCCTGGTCTCATCTCCATTCCCTCCACCTCAGTCCCAGTGAGGGTCTCACCATGTGGGGAACTCGCTGGCTTCTGTCTCGGCCCCACATCTGCAAAGGGAAATTGGGTGACAAGATAGAGACAGGGACACTCTGGCCGTGCTGCAGGACCTGCACAGCCACAGTCCCCTCTCCATGGGCATGGCGGCCCCAGCTCCCTGGGTTCTTCTGGCCCCAACGGCACCTTCAGTCCTGGGGTCAGGCACAGCACAGCATGGCACGGCATAGCATTGGTATGGCACAGTGAGAACTCACCTTCAGTGCCTTCAGCCACCTCGAGGCTGTCCAGCCGATCCTCATCTGCTATGGCCTCACTGCCATCCCCAGGGCCATCTGCCTCATCCTCACCCAGCGGCTCTGTGAGCGGGGGCACAGGTCAGCCAAGGCTCTCCCTCCCCACATCCTGGGCAGTCCAGGGACACCACAGGAGAGATATGACTATCGCAGTGAGGGAAACAGCAGCCCATAAGCCAGGAAGGGACACAGAGATGGCCTAACTCTGCAAGGTCCCTGACAGCAGTTGAGAGGGACACATGTCCCCATTCCTGTGCCCAAGACACAGTCCAATGTAAGGCATGAGTTGGCCAGGGAGCTTTGCCCATCCAAGGGCTGGGTACCCCAGGCACAGCAGTACTTGTTCTGGTGCTGGCACCTGTCTGGAACTCGATGGTTCTCAGCATCTCGGCCACATAGTCCACATTGATGGAGAAGTGGTCCATGTTCTCATAGCCAGGCTCTGGGCGGCTGCTCATTGACACCTTGGACATGTCTGTGATTCTGCAGGGCAGGAGAAACCTGGGAGCTGTGGGGTCCTCACATCTGCAGCCATCGCTGTGCCTCCCCACCCTGCTCCTGCCCTCATGCTCCCTGTGTCCCCCAGGCCCCACTCACTTTTTTAGAAGCTCTTTGGAGTGCTGTAGAGGAAAGTGTGGAGGAGTCAGTGTCTCCCTGGAGCAATGAGACCTGAGACCCCAGGAACCAGGCATTGCCCTCACCACAGCCCCACCCCAGCACCTCACAGGGGCAGCCTCAGATCATTTATAAGAACCACAGCCTCTGGTAGAGCCTTTGAGGCATCCTCGTTCCCCCCATAGGGCCCCATGGCCCCACCACAGAGCCTTGACTCAGTCCCAGCCACCCTGGAAGGATCTGTCCCTGTGTTCCTCAGCAGAGTTCTGGGGCAGTTCAAGCTCCTCTGGAAAGACCTGAGCTCTAATTCCCCACCACAGCCCTGTGGAGTAGTCCAAATCCCGCTGAAAGGACCTGGCCTTCCAGTTCCCCACCACAGTCCCAGGGCAGCCCCAGTTGCCATGCAGGGTCCTGGGTGCACTGTACCCCACTGCAACCCTGTGGGGTAGCCCCAGCTTCCATGAAAGTACCTGGCTCCCCAGTTCCCCACCACAATCCTGGGGCAACCCCAGACCCCCTGAAAAGACTTGCCCTTCAGTTCCCCATCACAGGCCCAGGGCAGCCTCAGCCCCCTTGGAGGGTCCTGCCTCCACCCCTGTCCATGGAGACCTGCAGGTAGACAGCCATCTGGGGCTCCTCCATGGCGTGGATAGCTGACTCCACCAGCTTGGAGGAGGCCTCCAGGTGGTCTCCGTACTGGCGGATGAGGCCTCGCACACGCTGCACCTTGGTCTCCTGCTCCTGTGCAATGCTCTGCAGCAGCTCCTTCTTCCGCTCCTCCAGGATGCTGCATAGTGTGTCAAAGCGCAGCCCCAGGTGCTGCTTCTGCCGCCGACCATTCTCCTGTGGGACCACGGGACTCAGGGCTGCCTCTGCCTCCCCCTATGTCCCTGCCATTGGCATAGCTGTGGGGACATGCCCCTCCCTGGCCTCACCTCAATGGTGTGGCAGATCTCCTCCATCTGTGTGATGATGGCCTGGATGCGGTCATTCCCTGCCACCAGCATGGCGATGCCATCACTGAGCTCACTCTGGGATGGGATACAATGGGATGAGATGGGACGAGATAAAGTGGGGATGGGATGGGACAATATGAGATGAGGAATGAAAATGGGGATGGGACATGATGGGGTGTTATGGGGCATGATGAGATTGTATGGGAGATGGGACAAGATGAGAAGTGATGGAATTGAGATGGGATGGGTTAGGGTTGGGGAATGGGGATAGGATGGGGTGAAGCTGGAGCTGGAATTGGGATGGGATAAAGGATGGTAGTGGGACAGGACAGGATGTGAGGGCGTGGGATAGGATACGATGGGATGAGACAGGATAGGATGGGATAAGATGGGAAGGGTGTGGAGGCCAGCTGGGTGAGTAGCCCCCAGGCCTCTCATCATCACTCCCCAGGGCTACCCACCTTCTGTCGCTGGTAGACGGCAGGCAGAGGTGCCACTTCGCAGTCCTTGTGCGCCCCAAAGACCTTGCAGAGGGAGCAGGTGGGCACCTCACAGCGCAGGCAGTAGATGTTGATCCGCTCATCCTCATGTTCCTCACACATCAGGTGCTGCTCGGCCTTGGCATGCAGGGGCCTGCGGCAGGGGCCGGGCATCGCTGCCCACCAGTGGGCCCCCAGTCCCAGGGACAACCCCAGCCCCAGGACGCAAGGAAGTCTTCTAGCCCCAGGGATACCCATGGCCCTAGGGACACCCTAGGCCCCCATTTGATTCTAGGGACACTCCCAGTCCTAGAGACACCCCCGGCTCCCCAAGGACACACCCAGACAGGGATACCCCTGGGCCCTAGAATAGCCCCCACCCTATCCCTGCAGCCATTCCACCCTGTGGGCTCCCTTTTCCCCGCTGAGGCCCACTCCCCTCAGTGCTCCCAGTGCCCTCCACACCTGGCTGACTCCTGCTTGTAGATGTCGATGATGTTCTCCACCAGCAGGTTCCGCTGCAGCCCATACACCCCGTGTCGGTCCAGCACCACCTCGTGTCGGCATGAGGGGCACCGAAACCGCCCGCCCGACGGCACCGCACTGGAGCCCCGTGACTGCCACAGTGGGTTGGAGGCCTGGGTGGGCAACAGGGCATGGCCGTGTTCACGCCACCCTCAGAGCCCCCTAGCAGCTCCCCCAGCACCCTCCACCCCGGCCTCTACTGCTGGGAGCAAGAACCTATGCCCTCCAGATCCCTGCATGGACATAGGCATGAAAACAAACCAACGCTGACAGATGTGTGTACAGACACGCAACAGACACGGATAGATACGGTCCCAGACACAGATAAACATGGAGACACAGACACAGAGAAATGGAAATGGAGACATGAAGACAGATAGGGACATGAACATAGACGCAGGCAGACATGGATAGGCATGGGTATAGACACAGGTACAGACATGGACATGAACTAACATGGACAGACACCAGCATGGACATAGCCATGTACAGACATGGACACAGAGACAGAGAAACCAAGACATGGACACAGACATGCCCTGACATAGAAAAACATAGACGTGCATGGGCACGAACAGACACAGACAGCCCTGGTCCCAGACATGGACAGACACAGACACGAACAAGGCCCTGGAAACAGCCTCTCTCTCCACTCCCTGCAGACCCGGGTGCAGCCCACCCGAGGATCCCGACAGCTAGTCCTAGTGCCGGGAACGCATCTGGCCCACGCCGCGGTCCAGACCCGGTGTAAACGCACCTGGAAGACGTCGTTGGCACACTTGCGGCAGAGGTTGTGCTGGCAGGGCAGGATGACCACAGGCTTGGTGAACATCTCCAGGCAGATGGGGCAGATGAGCTGCTTCTCCAAGCTCTCCATGCTCCGCGCCTCCGCCAGCAGCGGCTTCAGCCCCACCGCGAAGTTCATGGCCGCGGTCCGGTGCGGTGCGGTCCGGTCCGGTGCGGTCCGGCCCGGCCTGGTTCTGCCTGCCCCGGCTCACCTCCGGCTCCGGCCGCCCGGTCGCCGCTCTACTTCTGCCCCGGCCCCGCGGAGTCCGGCGCTAATTTTAGCCTCCCCCGCCCAGCCGGGGCCGCCGCAGCTGTCGGCGGCGTCGGGTGACACTGAGTCACGGTCCCTCAGTGGGGCCCACTGGCACCGGGACCGGCAGACCTCCGGGACAGCTGATCCCTGAGACCGGCCCAGTTGACCAATCGGGACTGGCCGATCCCCGGGGACCGGCTGATCCGCAGGGACTGGCCGAGCCTCGGGACCGGCTCAGCTAACCCACTGGGACTGGCTGACAGCCCAGGGCCGGCTGACCCCCAAGGGGCCAGTTGACCCCTAGGGACTGACAGCCACATACTTCCTCCCGCAGGCAGGCCTACACTCACTGTCTGTCCTTCTCTACCCCAGCCCAGAGCCCCTAGTCTGGGCAGAGTCCTGCTCCCCCAGGACCAGCAGTGCTGCTCCCTAGGGCCCCCAGTCACCTTCTGCACAAAGAGGACAAGTGACTGGAGCCCATGGGGCTGGGGCAGGCAGGACCAGGGAGAGCAGAGCCAGGCCAGGGGGAGCAGGGCACTGTGCCCTTCCCTGCAGGCAGTGCGACCAGGGTCCCCCTAGGCCCCACAGACTCTGTCCAGTGCCAGTCCCCCTGGATAGCAACATGGGAGGGTGTCCAGAAGGCTGGTGCCAGGATCCCCCCCATGCCACTGCTCATCCTGACATTGGCTATATTTAGGGGGTGAGACAGAGCCTGTGTAGCTGTGGGCAGTGGCTGCTGACTGTGGAGTGGGAGGGGAGGACAAAGGGCTCATGGTGACATCCCTGTCCTTTTTCTGCCCATGAGGCAGCACAGTCCAACCATGGCTCTCAGCAGTACCACAGTCCCTGGGAGAACCAGCAAAGAGCCAGGTGGCCTGACCAGGCAGCTAGCAGCCATGTCCAGGCTGGGAACAGGGCTCCAGGGCAGCAGGATTCACACTGAGCTGCCAGTCCCATGTCCAGGGCAGCTGTTTCTGGTGGCCAGGCTGGCCCAGGGTATCATCTCCCCCAGGGTCACAGGGAGACCAGGGCAGTGGCACATGACAGACCAGCAGTGGAAGAAATGGGGAAAGCACCTGTGCAGGTCCCAGTTGGGATCAGGATGCCCAGCTAGGCTAGTGATGCCCCATTTTGCTAGGTCTGTGTCTGGGACAGGGGCTTGGCAGGAGTGGGGCTAGATGTCAAACTTAACCTCTGGCCATGGCCAAGTCAATCAGCAGCGCTGGAAGCACCCACATGTATGTGATGATATATTTCAGAGGGGAAAAAAACTTGCTAGGCAGCTACTTTTGTGCTGGAGAAGAGTGGAATGTGAGAGAGAACCACATGAACACTGAGCTCTGAGCTTGGCAAGGAAGGAGGGAGTGAAGTGTGCTGTAGCAGAGATTCCTTGGCAGCCTGTGGTGAAGACCACAATGGGGCAGACTGTCCTGCAGCCCATTGAGTGGATATCCACTCTACAGCAAACTGAGGTGCACATACCTGCTCTGAAGCCAATGGAGGACCCTACACGGACACAGGCGGATGCTCAAAGGAGGCCATGACCCTGTAAGAAGCCCATGCTGGAGCTTGTTCTTGGCAGTACCCATGGATCCATGAAGAGGGAGTCCACTCTGGAGCAGGTTTGCTGGCAGGACTTGTCACCCAGTGGGGGACCCAATGCTAGAGCTGCCAGTTCTTGGACAACTACACCCTGTGCAAGGGATCCATGTGGGAGTAGGCTGTGAGCTCTGGCCCCTGGGGAGACCTCACGGTGGAGAAGTCCATGGAGAACTGTCTGCTGTGGGAGGGATCCCACACTAGAGCAGGGGAGGACTGTGAGGAGCCCTCCCACTGAGGAAGGAGAATGCAGAGAACATGGGACAGACTGACTGAAACCCCATTCCTTGCATGAACAGTGGGGAGAAGGTAGCACATCTGGGTCTGGGAAGAGGGGTGGAAGGAAGAATCTCCTATTTCTCACTGTCCTACTCTGATTCAATCAGTGAATTGGTTGTTTTGTTTACAGTATATTGATTTTGTTTCCCCAAGGCAGGTCTGTCTTTTGCCTGTGTCTGTAACTAGTGGCTTAGCCCTCCCTGCCCTTGTCTCAACCTTTCAGCTTTTTGTGGCGTTTTCTCCTCCCCATCCCACCAACAGGGGCAGGAGTGAGGAAGCAGCTGCAGGAAGGTTTAGTGGCAGCTGGGCAGGCTAAAATACTTCTGCACAGCAGCAGCACTGTGGGAGCCAGTATCAACTGGCGGACACAGAGCTGACCCAGGAAAGTAACTGGAAACAGTGACCTACACCCCTTTGAGCTGCCAGGTGAGACATGACCCAGCAACTCCACACACCCTGTTCAGCTCATCCTCCCCACAGAACCCATGGCTGCAGCCTCCCCAGGCGGAGGTAGGCCCCACTGTGAAGTGTTCAGGACACGTGGAGACATGTTCCCCTCTCATCACCTTTTAATGGTGCCATAAAACCTACATGAACCCAAGGAAAGTGCCTGTGCTGGGCCCAGCCCTGCAGGGAGCTGGCCAGCAGCAGCGAGCAGAGGGTGCAGCTGGTGCCCGGGGCTGTGGCAGGGCAGACAGGATGGGGGCACAGAAGGCAGCACCCCAACCCCACCAGCAGCATTTGGCACCCAGCACCCATTAGAAGGGTCCCTGTGTGGTTGGGCAGCGGGCTCAGCCCAGCGCCAGATTACAGTGCTGACGGTCTCATGAGTGACAGAGCCTGGCCTGGAGATGTCTGTGTCTGCGGCTGTCAGGCTGGTGTCCAATGCCAGGCAAGGGCACAGCAGCAGGCAAGGAGGCACTGGGGATGGGGTGTAGCAGAACAGGCTCCAGACCACCTCCACTACCAGTGCTGGGAGACAGGGGCATTGCCCCAGAGCTTGAGCAGGGCCAGAAGAGCCCCTGCATTGATGCTGGCTAAAATAACCTGAGATTCTAACCACCATGATGCTGGTGAGCCAGTCCCGGTGGCGTGACAGGGGTCCCATAAAGTGACAGTCCTAAAGGAGGATCCCAGCCCTGAGTCCTGGAGGAGCTGGCAGGATCAAGACCAGCCTCAGGCATCGGTCCTGGCGCTAACAGCTGGCAAGGGCTCCACACTGGCAGGGTGGGGCTGTGACACCATGGGTATCTGCTGACCTGGAAGAGAAATGCTGTGGGTCAGCCTCATCCTGCGGTGCCAGCAAGTTGGTATCTGGGATGCCCCAACACCCCCATGAAGGTTCTCTATCCTGCACACAAACATAAAGCAGTGCCCCTACCCGACAGAGACATCCATAAGTCACCCACTGGCAGTCCTCATAGGCACTAATATGGCCAGTGCCTAGAGAGTTAAGCCAGCATCTAGAGAGTTAAGCCAGCATAGAGCATGGCTGCTCTCCCCATGTTCCATGGTCTGGAAGACACAGACTCATATGTCTCTCAGTCAAGAGACCTGCTCAGGGGCTGCAGGGGGCCCTGACCTAGGGGCAAGAGAGGAAGGAGACAATCCCCATGCCCTGTATGGTGGGTCCCTCTGTCAATGTCACAAGTCCCAGTATGGACAGGAAACACCTAGGGTTGGTGGTTCAGCAAGAGCTGCAGCCAAGCCCCAAGTGAACCATGAGCCAGGGCTTCATCCCCTCCGTGAGAAGAGACATGAGTTCCCCCTGAGTCCCACACAAGGTAAAGCCAGGGTGGTCTTGAAATACACTGCTAGTCTGACTCACCACTGTCCTCTGCATGCACCTGCGCCTCCAGGTCCTTGGGGTCTACATACTTGTAGGACTCATCCTCCTTCGGTGGGCAGCATGTCCCGCAGCAAAAGAAACAGCAGCAGCAGCAGCAGCAGCAGGTAAGAACGCCACAACACAGGGCCAAGGCCTGCAGAGGAATGGATGGTAGCCCTATCAGACCATCTGAGCTGTGCCAGCAGCTGGGTACCCGAGACCACTGGAGCTGTGACAGCAGCCAAGTCCCCATGAATCCACTCAAGCCGTGACAGAAGCCACATCTCCGTGAGTCCAGCTGAGCTGTGCCTCCATGAGCCCACCTGTGGCAGCAGCCCACTGAGCTACACTAGGACTCCCAGCACGGCAGCCTCGATGACGCCCAGTGCCAGTGCCAGTTCCAGTGCCAGTGCCGGGGTAATCAGGAATGAGGCTCACCCGGAACCACCACTTGGACATGAGGAAGTAGTGCTTAACGGCATCGTCCCCGAACTGCTCAGCCACGTAGAGCCCCAGGGACCCGTACTGGTCGTAGAGCCGCCGCTTGTCCTCATCGCTCAGCGTGGCGTGGGCGCTGTTGATCTCCTTGAACCGCTCGGCAGCAGTCGGGTCGTCGGGGTTCTTGTCCGGATGGTACTTGAGGGCCAACTTCCTGCGGGGCACAGCAGGTACGACTGGGCCGGGGGCCTAGATCGGCACCGGGACCGGCCCTGCACGCCCGGATGCCCCCCGGGAGAGTCCCTGCGCCAAGCCTCCTCGATCTCGCTCTGCCGGCTGATCCCCAGGCCGCTGCCCCAGCCCCGCCACCTCGCCCCGGCCCACTCCCCGTCTCGCCCCGGTACCCGCCGTACCGGTACGCCCGTTTGATCTCCTCGGGGGAGCTGCCCTTCTGCAGGCCGAGGACCCGGTAGAGGCTCTCTCCAACCCGGGACAGCTTCCGCTGCGGCCGTCCGGGATCCGCCATGGCGGGGGAGGGGATCGAATGGACGGAAGGGAACGGCGACGCTGACCGCGCCGGCCGTTTTGCGCCTGCGCAGCACCGGGACCCGGCTGGGACACCGCCCACCTCCCGCGGCGCAGCGGGCAGGTACCGGCGCGGGGTGACAACCCTCTCGCCGCTGCACACACACAGCGACACCCCCCAGCACTCCCAGTCACACCCGTCTCACCCCGCACACAGCAAGAGCCGTAACCACACCCCAGCACCCCCAGTTCATGGTGACATCCATGTCACACACCCTCTAACACCCCACAGCACCCCAATATGCAGTGACACGCCTCTCATTCCCCCTACACATGCGGAGTGACACCTCCAGAACCCCCGGTACATGGTGACAGCCCAATCGCCCACACCCAGACAAAATTACACCCACACACTCCCATCACCCCCTCCCCTGGCACACTGTGACACCCCTGCAAGTGGGCAGCATCCCTTGTCTATCGTCCCTCCCTATGCTCAGCCCAGGTGAGGTGGCCATAGAAGATGATGGTAGCAGCAAGATCCCAGGCTGATGATGCTCCTTTATTGGGGTACAAAATGAAGGCAGCCAGGGAAGCAGGGAGGGGGCAGCGCTGCGGCCAGGGGCACAGCCAGCAAAGGGGGGCAGGGGCCAGGCACCAGGCACAGAGCCTGGGCCCCACTTGGAGCAATCCCTGCTCCTGCCCCTTCAATGAAAAACCTGAGCAAGAAGGGTGGTGGCAGCCGAGCTGGCCTTGCTCGATGCCTCCAGGGGCCAGGAGCCCTGGTTTGGTCCCCAAGCTGACCCCACAAAGCTGGATCTCACCATGAAGAGTGTTTGAATATCAAACCCTCTGGCCAGTGTGGGGCAAAGCAGTCCCTGACCTCCTGGCACTGCCAGCCAGGGCCTGGGAGGGGATGGAGTGTCAGATCAGTGGGGACAAGGTGGTTCCTTGCAGAGATCCCCAATCCCTGATGGTTTTCAAGTAGCTGGCGAGCCCTGCCAGAGAGCTGGGTGGGCAGCTGCACAAAATAAATAGAAATAAATACAAATTTCAGTCTGTCAGCCTGCCCAGGGCCCAGCCATGACCTGGAGAAAGTTGCAAGGGGGCTGGACTCTGTACCCCCAACCTCCCCAGAGAAGACGGTGACTGGCCTATCCCTGCCAGCATGGGCCACAAGGAGACCACCCAGCACAGCTGGTAGGACTCTGGAGGCAAGGAATCCACCCTGTCCCCATGAGTGCAGGAGCCACCGTCCTTCCCTCCACCCCATCCTCCTACTCCTTGGGGAGGATGGCTCCTGGAGGTGGAGGAAAGGCTGTTGGCAAGGGCCTCCTCGAGCTGGGGCTGTTAGGGCTGAGCCATGCTGTAGGTAGGTGGCATAGGCTGGCAGCTCAGAGCCCTTCCAGGGGGCACAGGCAGGGACTGGCCCTGTAGCTTGTCAGCTCAGCAGTCCATGCTGTCACTCTCACACCAGGCAGAGGGGCCGTCAGTGCCGAAGTATCTGTCCCCAAAGTTACCTGAAGGATGAGGAGACAAAGTGAGGTGATGGCAGCAGCAGTCCCAATTGCCTCATGCTGGGGCTCCCTCAGGGAGGCCACTGGGGCAAGGGATTGGGGGATTTGGCCAGTGAGGAACAGCATAGCCTGAGAATCACAGAGTCATTTTAGTTGGAAAAGACCTTAAAATCATTAAGTCCAACCATTAACCTAGCACTACCAGGTCACCACTAAACTATGTCCTTCAGCACCGCATCTACTTGGCATTTAAACCCCTCCAGTGACGGAGACTGCATCACTGCCAGAAGCCACTTGTTCGAGGGCTTAACGGCCCTTTTGGGACAAAACCTAAACCTCCCCTGGTGCAACTTGAGGCTGTTTCCTCATGGTCCTCACCTGTTCTCTGGGAGAAGAGGCTGACCTCTACCTCACTCCAATCTCCTTTCAAGGAGTTGTAGAGAATGAGGTCTCCTGAGTCTCATTTTCTCCAGGCTCAACCCAGTTCCCTCAGCTGCTCTTCACAAGTCTTGTGCTCTAGACAGGTCACCACCCTAGCTGCTCTTCTCTAGACATGCTTCAGCACCACAATGTCCTTGAAGTGAGGGGCCCACAGTTGAACCCAGTATTTCAGATGTAACCTCAACAGTGCCCAGTGCATGGGGACAATCACTGGCCTGCTGGCCATGCTATTGTTGACACAAGCCCTGTCTGCCCTCACCAATGCCTGGGATGATGTGGAACTCCTCATTGATCCTCTTGTCTACGGCGGTGGTGATGATGCGGACACGGGGGAAGGCATAGGCCACAGAGTGTACCCCCATCTCAGCCATCAGCAGCGACAGCAGGAAGATCCTGTCCTCCTGCACATCGTGGTCCTGTAGCACACAGAGTCATGAGAGCCCAGCTGGTGCCAAGATGACCCAGGATGCCACCCCACACAATGCCATCCCTGACCACTCACCAACAGGACCCTCACAGCCATCATGGCTGCGGCTCCTGTGGACACAGTGCTGTCCATGAGGATGACATAGTCCTCACTGATCTCCTTGGGAAGACGCAGGTAGTGGAGCTGAGGAGGGAAAGAACAAGAGGTGGTCACCACACTGCAGTATCAGGGGTTCCACAGTGCCAGGGCCGCAAGAGTTGCTCACCTCAGGCTCACCCGTGTCATGGTTGGTCTGAATGAGGATCTTGCCCAAGCGGATGTCCTTGCAGACAGCAGTGAGGGCCTGCTCCATGGTCTCCCCTGCACGCAGGATGGACACACCTGTGATCTGGGAAGGGATGAGAATGTGACTACCTGGCACTGTGTTCTCTTCAGCTCCTGAGGCACCAGAGCAGGGGAACAAGTCCCATTGAGAGTTCATCTGCGCAGGGATGGACGCTGGACCCACCAGGTTTTCCCAGTCTGTGCCAAGCTGGGGCAGTCACGTGCTGGTAGGGAGAAAGGGGACAGGACAGCACCTCACCCTCTGCCTGTGGAACCGCTTTCCTTCATACATTGTCCCCTGGGGCGTCTCCACAGTGACCGACTGCAGAAAGGGAAGAAGTGAGCATAGATGAAACCAGTCACTTGCGTGGCCTCAGGCTCAGGAGGGGGGATGTGGCTGTGGCCACACCTAAGGAGTGGCTGCTCACCTTCAGTGGAAGGAAGGAGAGGGCGTGTTCAATTAACAGCCTCATCAGGCGCTTGGAGTAAAAGATGAATTCATCCCTAGTTGTGTCCTTGTTCCTGTGGAGGAAGGGCAACAGCATGAGATGAGAGCAAAGTCCTGGCTCCACCCCACAGGGTTCTGAAGGAACTCTGCAGAAATGGTCCCTGTGAACCTGAGAGCTCTCAGGGAGGAGACACAGTGAGCAATCAGTGTTTCAAGGCTCACTGAAGGGTGGTGTTTGGAAAGGAGCACATGGTCAAGAGGTGTGTTTGGTTCCCCTGGAAGTGGGAAACAGAGCCTGCAGCAGATCACACAGGTCAGATGAAGTGAAAGGATGCCATGTGAAGCTGCTCAGCCCTCTCTGGGTCATGAGAAAGCTCAGAGCCAACCTTGCACAGTAGGCTAGCTGGACTAGCGAAGTGAATAAAGCCAATGGCAGAGGAGGTATAAGTGAGCAAACATCAGCAGCCTGATGTAGATGCACACCCTGACCCCAGAGAGATGAGGCAGGTGTCCAAGAAGCAGGTGCAGAAGTGCAGCATCACTTGCTCCGAGCACAACCTCCCACTGCTGCTGATCCTCTGCTGGAGGATTTGCAGGGCTGGAAATTCAAGACACAACTACATAGGAAGGACCAGAACAAGGGGCAGGAGCAGCAGGACATCAGGTAGCACCAGTAGTTCTGGGGGCAACAGAATCTTGGGAGCAAGTGTTCCAGATGGGCCCTGGCAACAGGAACTCACCCAGGATGAACCAGGCACAGCCAGACAGCTGGTTCTGGAAGCACCCTGGCATGGAAGAGCTAGACCACATCCCATCCAGGAGCTTGCTGGGATAGCAGGAATGTGGAAACACCAAACGTGTTCCCAAGTCCTCCCCATTTATGGACCAGGCTGCAGATAAACCACTGCTGGAACCAGACAGATTTTGAAATACCTGCCGTCATTTTACCACAACACTGACATGCTGCGGGCAACAAGCAATAAGTAAGGACCAGAATAGAACCCTGATGGGTTTGTAACTCACAGGACACCTCCCCTTCTCCCTCTGGAGTAAAGACAACTAATCCCATGCTAATCCCAGTGTTGGGGCAGAGGGGAAAGAGGCTTTTCTTATTGGGAGCATTCTGATTGGGAGCAGCCCAACCCTCCAATCACACAAGAGAAACCCCTGCAGGAAACATCACGTTCCCCTGCACACATGGCTCTCACCGCCCAGTAGTACCAGCATGTGGCACATCCTGACCAGCAGGACTGGGACCAGTCCAACACCACCCAAAAGGTGAGCAGAAATGCTCCTTCACCGGCATGGCTAGTGAGGGCAAAGCACCTCAGCAAGAGGTCACTGGGTAGGAAAGGAGAACCTGAGATGTGCTTGTGGTTTAAAATGTGACCATAACGACTCCACCAACCTCCATCTATACCCACCACAGCCCACAGCTGCTTTGGTAGAAGAGTACACAGCAGGCTAAGATGTAAGCACCATTTCAGGGGAGAATCATCATGACCAAGCTCCTGGCTCCTTGGCGTAACAGCAGCCGAGAGGTAAATGGACATAGAAGGACAATGGTTAACAGCACATTGATGAAATCTGTTCTCTTGTGGTCTAAGGCTGTGCAGCCTGCACAGACCCCCATGTTATTGTCCAGAAGATGCAGGGAACAAAGGAACCCTGCAGACGTTTCCCAGTGTCCAGATGGAAGAGGTGGAACTGGCAGCAGTCCAGAAGTGGCAGAAGGATATTGAATATTTTTACTCTGTATTTTAAGACATCATCTGCCACTTCTCACATCTCACCACAATGACAGACAGCCCAGGCAATGCTGCTTAAAAGGACAAACAGCCGCTACTATCATGAGATATTTTTGCAGCCAGACTTGTGTGCCTCATACCCAAGAGTGCTGCAGTGACCATAAAACTCAACCAATGCGGGCATTCCCAACCAGAGTGGAAGTACTGAAGGACTCCTGGAGAAGTCAAAAAATCAGTTGTGCTCTGGAAGAAACAGGCACCCTGTCTATAGCTCATCGGCATGGGCTGTCAGCACTTTCATCCATGAGTGGGCTTCGCCTGCACATACCCCCACAACAGCTCTGGAGGCATCCAGCACCACCCAAGCTCCAGGTACCAAGGCCCACAGCAGCCCTGCCTCCCCCAACAGTCTCTCCCAGCCGGCTGCCCCTGACAAGCCCCACACTGACCCCAGCAGTGCTCTGCCATGCAAAGGGCAGTTGGTTGCCCTGGCCAACCCTCACCTGGGTGAGACAGGACCATTAGTGCTCAGACCAGAGGGAGGTTCCTCTGCAGTCTCCAAAAGGCGTTGCAGGATGGAGAAGCATCCTTGTCCTATGTGCTATGAAGGCCCCGGCATGCCTCCCTTTTAGAATTATGGAACCATTTTGGTTGGAAGAGACCTTTAAAATTATCGAGTCCAACCATTAACTCAGGACTGCCAAGTCACCACTAAACCACATCCACCAGCACCAAATACTACATGACATTTAAAGCCCTCCAGAGATGGGGGCTCCACCACTGCCCTAAGCTACCTGTTCCAGGTCTTGACAAACCTTTTGAGGAAGAAACTGTTCCTTGCATCCAACCTAACCCTGCTCTGGTGGAACCTGAGGAAGTTTTCTGTTGTTCTGTCACTCGTTCTTTGGGAGAAGAGACAGACCTCCACCTCTCTCCAACCTCCGTTCAGGATGTTATAGAGAACAGGAAGATCTTCCCTGAGCCCACTTTTCTTCAGGCTGAACAACCTCGGTTCCCTCAGCTGCTCTTCATAAGCCTTGTGCTCTAGACTTCACCAGCTTCACTGTCCTCCTTTGTACACCCTCCAGCACCTCAATGTCCTTCCTATAGCAAGGGGCCCAAAACAGAGGTGAAGACAACCAAGAAACTTCTCATCCAGAGGACAAGCAACTGCCAACAGCACAAAGGGGAAGGGGTGCTGCAGGGGAGGACAGCCCTGACATGCCCCAGTAGCAGCAAAGAACCCTCCATGCAGTGGTCAGAGTAGGATCGTTGCAGTCATGCTTCCATATCATCCACACTCCAGCTCTGCTCACTGTCACTTCATAGCACAGGCTTGGACATCTCTGCTATATCTCAGGTAAAGCCCAAGGACACACACTATCCCAGGTGCTACCCACCCCTCAACAGGAGGTAGCCAAACCACGTCAGGGTGCAGACCCTTGCAAGCAGCTCCCAAAGAGCTCAATCTCAGCAGGAGATGGCAAGAAAGCACCGGTGGCCTAACAGGGACCAGCAAGTGTCAGCCTGGGAGTATAGGCTCAGTTCAGCAACAGGAGCGTCAGCAGCTGGAAGTTAGCCAGCATATTCCAGCCCTGAGGTAACCTGAACAGGGAGAGGTCTTGCATCTGAACCACCTTGTCTGGTGTTGGCAGCTTCTCAGCATGCAGGAGCACTTTGCCCTGCTCCTCACTCTGGCATCAACAGACACACACTTCTTATGGGCAGCTCCAGCATGGGACAATGTGTCCTGTCAGAGCACAAAGTCCAAAGTCTCAGGGCAAGAGCAAACCTGAAAAGAGAGGCTGTGCCACAGGGCATGGACCAGAGCCTGTCCTTGAGTATGTGGACACCGAAATTTGAGTGGTGGAAAGGAAACTGAGGTGCGCTAAGAAGAGTGTGGCCAGCAGATGAAGCAAGGATTTCCTCCCTCCTCTACTCTGCCCTAGTGAGGCTGCATCTGGAGTCCTGGATCAAGTTCTGGGCTCCCCAGCTCAAGAGAGACAGGGAACTATTGGGGAGAGTCCAGCAGAGGCCACAGTGATGCTGAGGGGAATGAAGCATCTCTTCGACAAGGAAAGGCTGAAAAAACTGGGGTTGTTTAGTCTGGAGAGGAGTAAACTGAGAGGGGATCTTATCAATGCTGACCAATACCTAAAGGGTGATGATCACAGAATGTTAGGGGTTAGAGGGAGCCCCCAGAGATCATCTAGTCCAATCCCCCCACCAAAGCAGGATCACCTAAGACATGCCACACAGGAATGCACCCAGGCAAGTTTTTAAGTCTCCAGAGAAGACTCCACAAACTCTCTGGGCAGCCTGTTCCAGTGCTCCATCACTCCTACCATAAAGAAGTTTCCTCTCATGTTGAGGTGGAACCTCCTGTGTTCCAAGAGAATGGGGCCACTCTTTTCAGTGGTGTCCAGCAACAAGGGACAATGGGTACAAACTAGAATACAGGAGGTTTCACCTGAACATGAGGAAAAACTCCTTTCCTGTGAAGGTGCTAGAGCATTTGGCCAGGATGCCCAGGGAGGTTGTGGAATCTCCTCTGGAGAGATTCCAAACCTGTCTGGACATGGCTCTGGGTAATCTGCTCTGCATAACCCTCCTTTAGCAGAGGGGTTGTTCTAGATGATCTCCAGAAGCCTCTTCCAATTCCCACCATGCTGGGATTCTGTGAAATTACATTAATCCTGTGGCAGAAAGAGCTTGAGGTGCTTCAGGGATGTTGAGGGACAAGGACTGTTCAAGGACTGCGCAATCCTGACAAGAGGTATGAAACACTACTACTGGCTCTGAAGTGCTGGACCATCTTGCAAGCTGGAACACTGACACCCTTATCACTGTCCATTCTCAGCCTGATCGCAGAATGCTTGTGTGGGAATGGACCTTAAAGGTCATCTAAGTCCAACTTCCCTACAGTCAGCAGGGACAACTAGATCAGGTTGCTCAGAGACCTGTCCAACTTGACCTGGAACATTTCCAGGCATGGGGCATTTGCCACCTCTCTGGGCAACCTGCACCAGTATCTCACCAACCAATGAAACATGAATAAGATCATTCAGCCACTCAGTTTCTGCATCTCCACAGCAAGAAGCCACTTCTCCCAAGACACCAAGCCTTAATTTGCCATGACTATTGTAAATGCTCATCTGCTGACATAGCATCATCTTCCTGGCCACCCCTCAGAGACAGAAGGATGGAGCACAGTTGCACCTCCAGTGTTGAACAACAGGCAAACAGCGTTGGCCGGCAACAGCCTGGCAAGTGAGATCAACAGAATGTCTCTGAGGAAGGGAATGGGAAAAGCAGGATGGAAAGAGGGAAGCTGGAGGGAAACCCTGGTTCACAGCTCACTGGTGCATCCAGACACCAGGTTTGGTGCACTCCAGGAGGGCTGTCACTGCCGTGAGGCTGCGAAGAAATCAGTTTTGCCAAGACAAAGTAAGTCCATGCAGCGAGGTCCAAAAAACTTGGTGAAAGGTGTTTGTTCAATCCTTGCCAGCCTGGACCTCTCCAGGAAGTCCACCTGGCAGGGAGTGGTGTTCCTGAAGTGGAGGAGGCCAGAGGGTCACACGTGAGGACCATTAACAGCTCCATGCCATGCCAAAGTCGTGCAGAAGCAAGCAAGTGCTGCCAAGTATCACCTACAAGCACCAGAAATACACACAGGGACTCTTCACCAGAAGAGCTCCTCAGCTTCAGGCTTAGCGACGGCACCGCCTAAACTTTCCCTTCCGAGCTGCAGCAGGATTTGCGGAGGTGGCTGACAGGCCAAGTCAACGCCCCTCATAAATGTGGTGTTTTTCATTTACCATCTGGAAGAAGCAAAGTCCTCCTCCCCGCAGCCCTGCCACTCACACAGCCGACACCAGCAGCACAGCCTGTATCAGCAGCACTGCTGGACTCCAACTGCAGCCTGCACAGGTCCCATGCCCACCCTCCTGCACACTTCTAAGTCCAAGCAGATGAAGGTTATCAGAGGCTTGTGGCAGAAAGGTGGAGGCACTATAATCTGTTCCTGGGAGGGCAAAAGGACTCGGACTTTGAGGAGGAAGATGTTAAACAGCAGCTACAGACAAGAGAGGATTTGGTGCCTGCCCTTTTGGGTGGGGCAGGTTGAACCTGGCTCACCCAAGAGTGGCACACAGTAGAGTCAAGCTGCTGGCTCTTCCAGTGAACAGGATGAGTTAGAGGTGAACAGTCCATGCCAGAAATAGTGAGCAGGAAGGCCAAAGACAGGCATGCTGCCACACAATGACTTAATTCTTCTCTCCCTTCATAACCCCAGGTAGGGAAAATAGCTCATTTGCAAGTGGACAACACTCAGCCTCTGGAGATGCCTTCCCCCCAGGTTATCCTGTCCACCTCTATCACTGAGTGGACAGAGCAGGTGAGCTGGAGGAACTGTCTCAGTCCATGAAATGGCCACTGCCCTGGAGGGACAAGGTGATACCAGCTCCATAGTTTCCTTAACTAGAACAGTATACTAGAAGTCCACCCAGAGGTGAGTGGCTTCAGACACTAGCAAGGGACTCTGACCTGTGTACATGCAGTGTGAAGCACATTGTTGGGCTTTTTACTCTTGCAAACTGCTCCTGGAGCCTATGCTTCAACAGGGGTCACAAAACCATAGAATCACTTTGGTTGGAAAAGACCTTTAAGATCATAAAGTCCAATCGTTAACCTAGCACTCCCAGGTCACTGCTAACCCTCAGCACCACATGTACATGGATTTTAAACCCCTCCATAGAGGCTGACTCCACCGCAGTCTTGGGCAGTCTGGTCCAGGCCTTGACAACCCTTCTGGGGAAGAAATTGTTCCTCATGTTCAACCTAAACCTCTCCTGGTGCAACTCGAGGCTATTTCCTCTCATCCTGATGCTTGTTCCTTGGGACTGACTCCCACTCCTCTCAGCAAGGTGTAGAGTGTGAAGGTCTCCACTCAGCCTCCATTTCTCCAGGCTAAACTCCAGTTCTCACAACTGCTCCTCAGAAGACTTACGCTTTAGATCTCTAGAATCACAAAGAAGCCTACAAAAGAATCACCAACACCACACTTCCTACAAGGAGGTGCAAGCATGTATATAGTTGTGAGATTACATTCTCCAAGGAGGTCCAAGCATGTGTATAGTTGTGAGATTACATTCTCCAAATCAACACGTGGGTGCTAGTGGCCAGCCACAGCATGAGCAGGTGGCAAAGGGACACTGCTGAGGTCAGCATCCCCTCACTGTTCTACAACCCAGCAACAGACACACACACAGAGGCTGAAACTTCTGCAGCTGCAGGAAATAAGGGACATTTTAGTAGTCCTATGGAATTTGGCTCTTGACCCCTAATACCACTGTCACCTGGTAAAAAAGAGCATTAGTGACAAATGATCAAATGACAGCAACATTGTGGAAGCAGCAGCTTGGGTTCTTTTGTAGACGTCTCTACAAAAAAGCACCTCAGGAGAGGAGCAGCAAGGGCACCTCACATCGTGCCACCTGCTACTACATCTCTGCTTCAGCTAGGCCAAAGCTAACCAGCTCCCCGTAAGAAAAGTCATCTCAGAGCAAATATGCAAAGGTCTTGTCAACAAAGAAGTGTCTGCATGCTGGAGCCAGCTCTGTTTAGCTGTTCTGCTCCATGAAACCATCTTCATCTGAAACCCTAAAGGCAGCAAAGGGAAAACTCACACTAGGTTTTGTACTGTGATCCTGCAGACCAGCCCTTCCATGGGAAGGTTATCTCTCAGGAGCGATGAGAACTGAAGTGATCTTAATGGTGCTGTCTGAATCCCATGCTGTGGTCAGTGTTAGAAGTGATCTCGTTCAGCACGAGATGATCACTGAAGCCTTCAGCTGACAGTTGTGATCTAGAGATGGGTAAGCTGAGGCTGAGCTCCTTCTCAGACACAAGAGGAATGGCCAGAAGTTTTGCATGATCCTGATGTATTGTAACTGAGTGAATGTGATGAGAACGTATAACTAACTTTGTTGAGGACTGCATGTGCAGCAATATGAACTCAAGTGACCATTCCAACCAAAGGAGGGGAGTCAGAATTGAAGGAAGAACCCATTCAACACAGAGCCAAGAGAAGATCAAGAAGTTTCAGAGGCATATGGAACAAGAGAGAATGAAACTGAGTATGTGGGTAAAATTGCCTGCACCAAAACTCCAACCAGTGAAAAGGACAAGTAGCTGTTGAACAGCTGCATCAAGAAATGCAGAGGTTTCGCATGAAGAGCTGATGCAATAGAGCACGAGGATTTAAAGAGCCCAGGGACATCACTGCAAGGTCCCTCTGTGGAGGAACCAGCTCGAGCTTAGTCTGCTGCTGCATCACACTATTAAATCATGCATTTTCAGGAGATATGATGCTCAAGACTGCTTCAGGACACCAAGAGCTTGGCTTGTGCTACTTTAAGGCAGCCACAAAGAGGTACCTGATGATGGTGTGCATGCCTCGGACCTGTGGCGTGTTCTCCAGGACACTCAGTGTCTTCGGCAAGGGCTGCCCTTGGTGGGCAGAGGCCAGAGCTGCCCTGCAACAGTGAAGCAGCACTCAGAGCTGCACAGCACACACACACAGAGCCACCGCGCTGGACCTCCTTGGAGGGACATGGCCCCCAGGTGAAGTAAGGGTCCTCCTAGAGAAGCCACTGCATAGTCTAGACACCAGAAAGTGTTTGGCCTTCCCACCCTGATCCCCATGTCTGCTGCCAGGCACAGATCCCAAAGCAGCATCGCCCTGGGGCAAACCTCCCCTGACCAGAAACCCAGCCTCTGCTGCAGACAAGGCTCTGCTAGCACCTGGGCAGCAGGAGCCACTCCACACATACCCTGGGAAGGGGCTGTATGAGCTGTGTGGGCTGTGCATAGGATGAGGAATGTTCCATGAGAGTGACTCATGGAGTCCCAGAGAACAGGGACTGTCCACAGCACACTCCTTGCATAGGACACAGCAGCTTGGGACGCTCCAGTGCTCAAGAAAGGAAACATGCTCCAGAAAGGATCACGAGCTGTGCAAAGAGCCCATCATGTAAGTCAAACATAGCTGCTGTGGGACAGGTCATACAGGAGACCGCAGCCACAGTGAGACAACCCTTAGGAATCTGCATATGGAACAGCTCCCTTGGCCTTCGAGGAGGAGTAGCCACGATTCAGCATCTCAACAAAGTTTTGGCCAACAGAGACTTGGAGAAGAGGCAGCACTCAGAGAAGAGGAGTGCTGGCAGTCCTCCACTTCCGGCCCAGGAACTTGCCCTGCTGAGGCTGGAAACACCTCCACGTACCTGACAGTGATCTCACGCTGAGTGGTGGAGCAGAGTCATCCAGCATGGCCGAAGGGGACAGAAAAGAACACTAAGTCAATGCAATGGCCAGGCAGAACTACTTGAGCAGCCCCATTCAGCTCCCACCCCTCTTCTGGGGCTCACCCTGGAGCAGGAAAACCACAGCTGGGCACATGTGGGGGCAAAGGCAGGCTGTGGGGTGAACCCAAGGGTAAAGGAGAGTAACAAGGAACAGCCAAGACCCAAAGGGCTGAGGGAAACAGTGGATGAATGAGGCCAATAACCTTCACTTTTCCAGCCCCTGTCTCCACTTCCCCAGCCCTGTGATGCAGCTCAGTATGTCCCAAGAGCTGCACCGAAACCTTCTGTAAAGAAAGAGGTGGCATGAGAGCACAAGGCTACAAGCAGTCAGGTCCTCCCCTCTAGGTGCAGAGCACTTCTTCTTGCCTGCACTTTCAGGAATCACAGCCCACCTCTCACCTTCTCCAGCTGGCTGTGCACATGCTGCACAATGAGGTCCAGGGCCACAAAGTTTTCCCCACCTGACAGGAGAGAGAAGGTGGCGAGTCAGACACACGATGCCCAACCCCTCCCAGAACACCCACTCCTGATGGCCAGCTCAAGTCTGGAAAACACAGTCTCACCCCTGGGCACCACAATGTCGGCAACCTGCACAGTGGGCTCAATGTACTGCTCAAAGGCTGGTTTCACAAACTTGTTGTATTGCTTGATGACACCCACAATGTCACGCCCGCGTTCCATGATGTCACGCTGCAGCCGCCGCACCAGCCGGATGTCAGAGTCCGTGTCCACAAACACTTTCATGTCCAGAAGCTGGAAAACTGGGAGGGTTGAGCATCCCCTTTGCACCCCCTGTCAGACCTGCCTCGCTCCCAGCACACAGCAATGGCACTTTGAAAGCCCTGGTACAGAGGTGCTCTGCCACAAGCCCCTGGTGACCTCTCCCTCCACAGCCTCCAGCCATTGCCCAGCCCCAGTGCCACCAAGGGCTGTACCAGGGCAGTCCCCATACCACCTACAGCACACCATGACATCTCCCACACCATGCACCCAGACCAGCCATCAGCCCCACCAAGCAGCAGTACCTTCAGCAACTCCTTGTTGGCAAAAGCCAGTATTCCCTCAAATACAATGACATTGGCCCCATACACTGTTTTCTGTGGAGAGATGAAAGCTGTACTCAACTTCATGAACACTGCACCAACATCAGCAGTCAGCAGAGACAGCACTTCCACCCCTGACCACAACAGGGTCTCAACACTCATGGACAGGACTTCCCATAATCCTCCAGCCTTTACAGGTCCTCATCATCCAACCTGTACAGGTTCTTTCTCTTATCCCAGCACTCACCCAGAACCCCAAACCTCTGTTCAACACCTCCCTTAGATCCTCATGCTCCCTACACTCCCCTAGACTCCCAACCACAGCCTCTCCCCAAACTGCACTGACTCATTTCCATGTCCCTCTCCGTCTCTCCATGCTCCCTCCCTGCCTGCCTCTACGTGCTAAATTGCCCAAGAATACCTAGTTGCTCCAATCTCCCCCCTCACTTTTTTCTCCCTGTTCCTACACTCCATAACCCTGTCCACAGCCATCTGCCCCTTTCCTGGGGGTTCTTCTCATGGTGCCCACCCCATCCACCCTCCTGGGGCCTTGTTCCCCTGTGGCACCTACCCACTCACGGCGGCGGCTGTGTGTGGTGAAGTCATAGACTGGCACCTTCACGCTCTTGCCTTTCTTGAGCTTGCGGAGGACACTGACAAGCAGCTCGAAATCAAAGGCATCAGGGTGGTCAAAATTGTAGTCACTGCGGGCTGCCAGTGCCTGCTGCCCCTCATCCAGCACCTGCAAGCACCAGCAGTGGGCATTGCTTAGCACCACCCCAGCCCCACGGACACTGGCAATGNGTCCGTTTGCTGGTGCGCAGCAGCGGTGGCTCCGGCTGGCACTGGCTGGCGGTCCGCCGCCGCGAGGCCAGCGGCAGCCGGGTCAACAGCGAGCCCAGCGCGCCGGGGGGCTCGGGACCCGCCGGACCGGCCGCCGCCATCTCCCCACGCCGCCACGGGCCCCTCCGGTCCGGACGGGCCGCGGAGGCTGCTGGGACGGGCCGCGGCCGCAGACGGCTCCCGGCGGCCCCTGCGCCGGACCCGCCCCGAACCCCGCCCGCCGCCGCGGGGGTGTGGCACAGTGGCTCTAGTCACGGGTCGTGGAGTTCGGACACAGGTCGCCCGGGGCCAGACCCCGTCCCTGCCCCCACCCTGGTTACCCGGAGCCATTTCCCGGGATCATAGGCAGAGTCCCTGGGGATGGAAACCCCACCACTGCCCCCGTCTACCTGGGAGGGCGACCCCCCGGAATCCAGACTGCGTCTGTTGCCCCTGGTCTTGGCACTGAGCTCACTGGCTTCATCCTCTTGGCATAGACATGGTTTCGACCCCCCTGAGCCTTCTCTGCTCCGGGCTGAGCAGTCCTAGCTCCCCCAGCTCACTACACCAAAGATGCTCGCAACATCCCAGAGACCGGTCGCTGTTGCCATCTCTTGTGCTGGGGAGCCCACTGCTGAGGTGGTCTCACCAGTGGTAGTCTCACCAGTGCTGAGTAGAGGGGAAGCAAGAGCACATTGATGGTTTGTGATCAGCTTAGGGTCCAAAAGGACCCTAGGCTGATCACAAACCATCAATGTGCTCTTGCTTCCCCTCTACTCAGCACTGGNTCATGGACAGGACTTCCCATAATCCTCCAGCCTTTACAGGTCCTCATCATCCAACCTGTACAGGTTCTTTCTCTTATCCCAGCACTCACCCAGAACCCCAAACCTCTGTTCAACACCTCCCTTAGATCCTCATGCTCCCTACACTCCCCTAGACTCCCAACCACAGCCTCTCCCCAAACTGCACTGACTCATTTCCATGTCCCTCTCCGTCTCTCCATGCTCCCTCCCTGCCTGCCTCTACGTGCTAAATTGCCCAAGAATACCTAGTTGCTCCAATCTCCCCCCTCACTTTTTTCTCCCTGTTCCTACACTCCATAACCCTGTCCACAGCCATCTGCCCCTTTCCTGGGGGTTCTTCTCATGGTGCCCACCCCATCCACCCTCCTGGGGCCTTGTTCCCCTGTGGCACCTACCCACTCACGGCGGCGGCTGTGTGTGGTGAAGTCATAGACTGGCACCTTCACGCTCTTGCCTTTCTTGAGCTTGCGGAGGACACTGACAAGCAGCTCGAAATCAAAGGCATCAGGGTGGTCAAAATTGTAGTCACTGCGGGCTGCCAGTGCCTGCTGCCCCTCATCCAGCACCTGCAAGCACCAGCAGTGGGCATTGCTTAGCACCACCCCAGCCCCACGGACACTGGCAATGTTCAGTACCGTGCCAGTCCCACAGACACTGCACTACTCAGTGCCATGCTGGAACTCTTCAGACCCCCAGCCCCTAGAACTCACCTTGTAGAAGGAGTCCATTGAGAGCAACACGACCCAGGGCACGTCCAGTGCCTCGATGATCCGCGTTGCCACTGTCGTCTTACCCGAGGCACTGCCGCCGCACAGACCTACGGGCACACGGTGAGGCAGCACGGTGACCACAGCTGCATCACTGTCCCGGGCCCCGCCCCATCCCACTTCCATCCCCGGTCTCAGCTTCGACTAGCTCCCCCGCTCACATCGCTTCCCTGGCTGTGGCACAAGGCTCGGCTGTCACTTCCCTGAGCCCGGTTCCATCCCCGGGGCCCGGCTCCATCCCTTTCACAGCCCAGCTCCGGTCCCGGCTCCATCCCATCCTCAGCTCCGGTCCTAGCTCCATCCTTTCCCCAGCTCGGGCCCCGGCTCCATCCCTTCCTCACCCCCGTCCCAGCTCCAACCGCTCCCTTCCCAAGTGCGGCCCCGGCCCTTCCCGCCTCTCACCGATGACGAAGGCCTCGTCCACGGGCGCGCCGGTCTCGCTGTACCAGGGTGGCCGCCCCGCCGTATAGATGGTCCGTTTGCTGGTGCGCAGCAGCGGTGGCTCCGGCTGGCACTGGCTGGCGGTCCGCCGCCGCGAGGCCAGCGGCAGCCGGGTCAACAGCGAGCCCAGCGCGCCGGGGGGCTCGGGACCCGCCGGACCGGCCGCCGCCATCTCCCCACGCCGCCACGGGCCCCTCCGGTCCGGACGGGCCGCGGAGGCTGCTGGGACGGGCCGCGGCCGCAGACGGCTCCCGGCGGCCCCTGCGCCGGACCCGCCCCGAACCCCGCCCGCCGCCGCGGGGGTGTGGCACAGTGGCTCTAGTCACGGGTCGTGGAGTTCGGACACAGGTCGCCCGGGGCCAGACCCCGTCCCTGCCCCCACCCTGGTTACCCGGAGCCATTTCCCGGGATCATAGGCAGAGTCCCTGGGGATGGAAACCCCACCACTGCCCCCGTCTACCTGGGAGGGCGACCCCCCGGAATCCAGACTGCGTCTGTTGCCCCTGGTCTTGGCACTGAGCTCACTGGCTTCATCCTCTTGGCATAGACATGGTTTCGACCCCCCTGAGCCTTCTCTGCTCCGGGCTGAGCAGTCCTAGCTCCCCCAGCTCACTACACCAAAGATGCTCGCAACATCCCAGAGACCGGTCGCTGTTGCCATCTCTTGTGCTGGGGAGCCCACTGCTGAGGTGGTCTCACCAGTGGTAGTCTCACCAGTGCTGAGTAGAGGGGAAGCAAGAGCACATTGATGGTTTGTGATCAGCTTAGGGTCCAAAAGGACCCTAGGGCCTTTATCATTTGGGCTGTTTCTCAGCATGTACTGGTGGTGTGGGGCTGCTCCTCTCCAGGGATAGGACTCAGCTGAACTCGAGGTTCCTGCCAATGCATTTCTCCAGCTTGTTCAGGTACTCCTGTACTGCAGGGCAGCAGGACCATCTGGTGCATAGCTACTCTTCCCATCCTGGTGTCATTTGCAGATGGTGTCATCTGCCGATGCTGAGGGTATGCTCTGCCCATCCTATAGATTGTTAACAAAGACATTAAAGGGGGACGTCTAAACGTCTGAAGGGGCATAGAGCCAGTATTGACCTCTGGGGTACACTGGTCCTTACTGGCCTCCAACTTGGCTTTGTGCTGCTGATCAGCATCCTATGGGCTTGCCCCTGCAGACAGTGTCCAATGCACCTCACTATCTGCTCCTCCAGTCCATGCTTCCAGAGCTTCTCCAGGAGGATCTGAAGGGACACAGTGGCAAAAGCCTTCCTGGAGTGGGGAAGTGTCCACTGTGAATTCACCTGACCCATCACTTCATCAAAGAGGGTGGTCAGGTGAGTCAGGCACAACCTGTCCCCAGTGAAGCCATGTTAGCATCTCCTCACGCGTTTGTCCTTCATGTGCTTAGAAACGGTTCCCAGGATTACTTTACAGTGACAGAAGTGAGCTGACCCCTACACCCAAGCAGCCTCATATATGAAAGCAAGCCCCTTACACGAGCAGTTCCCACAGATCCGAGCAGCCCCCCCAAGTCATTGCCCACGTACCAGAGCAGCCCCCTGTACCAGATCCACCTTCCCGTACACGTCCAGAGGAGCACCCAGCAGAGTCCCGACCTCCCTCCGGTAGAATCAGTGCTTTCCCTGGGCCAGCTGGTTCCGACACAGCGCCCTGCGGCCCTAGACCGCCCGGCCTGGTCCAGCAGCGTTCCCACCCCACCATTCCTCGCCCCATGCCTTTGGCCGGGGTCTCAGCGGGGCCGCGGGCTGTACCCTCTCCCCGGTGCCAGGAGTGGCAGTATCGCCGGGTGCGAACCTCCTGCTCCAGCAAGGCGCCGAGCCGTAGTGCCAGGAGAGGGAGCCCTGTGGGGGTGCTGGCTCCTCCTGACACCCCCGCCACAGTTTCGCTCCCTCTGGCTGCTGCCTCCGGCGGGCTGAGGAGGGGCGGGGCCGCGGCGAGAGGGCGGGGCCGCGACGAAGCCGGCGGCCGGTGCTCGCTGAGCTGCTCGTTCCCGGCATGGAGTCACCGACCGGCACTGAGAGCTCGCGGCTGGTCAGCCTGCGGGGCGCCCGCGCCGACGGCAGCCTGCGCCTCAAAAGGTACCGCCGGAACGGCACCCCGGCATCCCCGGCATCCCCGGCATCCCCGGCACCGGCACTTCCATCACCGGCATCCCCATTGCCCCGCCACTTCCATCATCTCCATCACCCCGGTACCAGCACTTCCATCACCTCGGCACCTCCATCACCTCAAACACCTCAATCATCCCCATCACCTCCATCATCCCCATCACCAATGACACCAGCATATCCATCACGGGCAGCTTCATCACCCCTGGCACCTGCGGCACCATCACCTCTAGCACCGGCATCTCCGCACCGGCAACTCCAGCACTGCCATCATCCCAGAGACACTCATCATCCCGGCACGTCTATCACCGCTACCCCCATCATCTTCTCACTACCACCCCATCGTTCCCTGCCAGTACCACCTCCTAGTGCCCCTGGCACCCCCGGAATCGCCACCTCATCACCTGCTGCTTCCGCAACCCCCGATCCCTCGCATCCACACTAGCTCCCCCATCATTCCCCAATCACCCCCGGCAAGGCCCGCTCCCAACCCCCGGGGACCTGCAAGCCCCCGGCACGTCCGACATTGCCCAGCTCCCACCCCCACACGACACCGGCACCTCCGGCACGTCAGACTGCTCCCCCGCCAGCCCCCGTGCTCTCATCCATCCGGCGCGGATATCAGCACCTCCGCAGACCCCCGAGCCAGTCTCGACCGCCCTTGTAGCGGCGCCTGTCCGGCCCCGGTACCGACACTTCCATTCAAGCGGAACCAGCACCTCCACCTTGCGACAGCCCCCCCGTTCCCCTCGGGTGTCCGTGCAGCTGATATCGGCGCCGAAACATCACGTCCCTGCACCGCTACTGTCCATCCATCACCGCCCCGCACCGGTACTGTCAGTACTCCCTCCCACCCCATAACCCCCCCCCCCCCGCCCCCCCCCCCCCGCACCCCCCCGCCCCGCCCACCCNTATATGAAAGCAAGCCCCTTACACGAGCAGTTCCCACAGATCCGAGCAGCCCCCCCAAGTCATTGCCCACGTACCAGAGCAGCCCCCTGTACCAGATCCACCTTCCCGTACACGTCCAGAGGAGCACCCAGCAGAGTCCCGACCTCCCTCCGGTAGAATCAGTGCTTTCCCTGGGCCAGCTGGTTCCGACACAGCGCCCTGCGGCCCTAGACCGCCCGGCCTGGTCCAGCAGCGTTCCCACCCCACCATTCCTCGCCCCATGCCTTTGGCCGGGGTCTCAGCGGGGCCGCGGGCTGTACCCTCTCCCCGGTGCCAGGAGTGGCAGTATCGCCGGGTGCGAACCTCCTGCTCCAGCAAGGCGCCGAGCCGTAGTGCCAGGAGAGGGAGCCCTGTGGGGGTGCTGGCTCCTCCTGACACCCCCGCCACAGTTTCGCTCCCTCTGGCTGCTGCCTCCGGCGGGCTGAGGAGGGGCGGGGCCGCGGCGAGAGGGCGGGGCCGCGACGAAGCCGGCGGCCGGTGCTCGCTGAGCTGCTCGTTCCCGGCATGGAGTCACCGACCGGCACTGAGAGCTCGCGGCTGGTCAGCCTGCGGGGCGCCCGCGCCGACGGCAGCCTGCGCCTCAAAAGGTACCGCCGGAACGGCACCCCGGCATCCCCGGCATCCCCGGCATCCCCGGCACCGGCACTTCCATCACCGGCATCCCCATTGCCCCGCCACTTCCATCATCTCCATCACCCCGGTACCAGCACTTCCATCACCTCGGCACCTCCATCACCTCAAACACCTCAATCATCCCCATCACCTCCATCATCCCCATCACCAATGACACCAGCATATCCATCACGGGCAGCTTCATCACCCCTGGCACCTGCGGCACCATCACCTCTAGCACCGGCATCTCCGCACCGGCAACTCCAGCACTGCCATCATCCCAGAGACACTCATCATCCCGGCACGTCTATCACCGCTACCCCCATCATCTTCTCACTACCACCCCATCGTTCCCTGCCAGTACCACCTCCTAGTGCCCCTGGCACCCCCGGAATCGCCACCTCATCACCTGCTGCTTCCGCAACCCCCGATCCCTCGCATCCACACTAGCTCCCCCATCATTCCCCAATCACCCCCGGCAAGGCCCGCTCCCAACCCCCGGGGACCTGCAAGCCCCCGGCACGTCCGACATTGCCCAGCTCCCACCCNCCCCCACCCCTACCCCCCCCCGCCCCCGGCC
This sequence comes from Ramphastos sulfuratus, assembly GCA_013399055.1. Taxonomy (NCBI): domain Eukaryota; kingdom Metazoa; phylum Chordata; class Aves; order Piciformes; family Ramphastidae; genus Ramphastos; species Ramphastos sulfuratus. Next base: position 103,769 of record WBNM01015963.1, on the reverse strand, counting down.
CACGCCTCAGGTCCCCGCACGCGCTGTCCAACAGCCCGGTCCTAGATGCGACACCTTCGTCCCACCGGCTTCCGTCCCACTCCCGGCCCTGGTCCCACCCGCCACTAGCCGGGCTCTGCTCGTCCTCTTCGGGATGCAGCCAGAATAAGGTGGGCAGCTCTGCTGCCAGGACCGCGACCCCGAGGGACGATGCCCTGTGCACGGACCTCTGCGAGCACCCTGGGCATTTCAGCTAGACTGACTACAGGGACCCCGGAGCTGGAGCACCGGGAGCTGATGTGTCTGGGAGTGACCCGTGTCCCCAGTCTATTTGCAGGTTCCCCGGACACCCTGGCGCCACCTGACTCCCCAAGCCTGGACTCCCGCTGCCACTGCAGCCCCCCCATCCCCATCCCAGGCCCGGGGAGGCTCCAGGCCCGGCAACAGTTGAGCATCGCCTGTGCTGTCTGCTGCATCTTCATGGTCGGGGAGGTGATAGGTAATGGTGGGATGGGGACAAGAAAGGGACAGGGGATTCCCAGGGCACAGGGTGCCAGCTACCCTGTGCCTGCAGGTGGGTACCTGGCACACAGCCTGGCCATCATGACTGATGCGGCTCACCTGCTGACGGATGTGGGCAGCATGTCTGTCAGCCTCTTCTCCCTCTGGGTCTCCACCCGCCCACCCACCAAGACCATGACTTTTGGCTGGCACCGCTCAGGTAAGCTGGTGGGACATGGTCTCCCAGGAGCTGCAAGGCCTGGCTGGGTGCTGATGGCTCCCATCTTGCAGAGACTATGGGAGCACTGGCCTCTGTACTCTCCATCTGGGTGGTGACTGGGGCTCTTGTCTACCTGGCGGCTGCCCGCATCATCAGCAATGACTACGAGATCGAGGCACGAGCAATGCTGGCTACCTCTGCCAGCGCTGTTGGTGTCAACCTGGTGTACGTCCCATGTTGGCTATATGCACTTGCACCCCCTTGGACACCCCCCATCCAAACCTCAGCCTTCCCTCACATCTTCGCCCCACCAGATTCCCAGCCCTGCCCTCAGGTCACCTTCTGTCCCTGTGTACCAGCCTTGCCTACCCAAGCACTGCCTCTGTTTGTTATTCCCAGTATGCTCATAGCTTCCACCTCTCTTGCCCCACAACCTGCAGCTCCCCCAAGCAGCAGCCTCTCAGCCCTGGCTCATGCCCAGTCTGAGATATGGCACAAATCCCAGCCCTGGCCTTGTGTGCTTCCCAGCAGCACTGCAGCTACCCTGCCCCAGCTGTGCTGCCAGCTCTGCCCTATGGTGGGACTTTGCCCCACACCTCTCTACAATCCTAGGGTCTCAGTATGGCTACCCATTTCCCCTTTGCCTGAGCTGCCTGGGCACTGCTGTCTATGTGCAGGTCCAGGCAGGGCCAGTAAGACCTAGGTCCCTTGCCTGGCACAGCACTGACCCAACCCTGCTCTCCCCAGCATGGCCTACATCCTTCACCAGTCTCCCACTGGCCATGGCCACAGCCATGGCACAAGGGGCTACGAGCAGCTGGAGAGAAATGTGAGCTGCCTGCCTGGCCATGTCCCTCTGCCCGGCAGCACCAGCATCCGTGCGGCCTTCATCCATGTGGTGGGTGACCTGCTGCAGAGCATTGGAGTCCTCGTGGCTGCCACTATCATCTACTTCAAGGTGCCTGAACTGGGATCCCCACCACTGTCCATGGGAACAATTTCCTCAGCCCAGTGCAGGGTGTTGTGGGGCAGTGAGGCCCTGGGACCCCAAAACTTGGGTGCCCAGCTCAGCTATGTCCCACCTCAGCCTCATACAGCCCTTGCTCTCTGCAGCCCCAGTGCAAGATTGCAGATCCTATCAGCACCCTCTTCTTCTCTGTCTTTGTCCTTGGCTCCACCTTCACCATCCTGAGGGATGTCTTCAGGGTCCTCATGGAAGGTGGGCAGTGGGTGAGGGAAGTGCTGGACCATGAGCACAGGGAGGTGGTGGAGCGCAGGGGAGGTCACAGAAATGCCTCAGGGCTGCAGCTGCAACAGCCCCTTCCCCAACTGGCAGCTCCCCTCTTGGCCATCTTCTGCACCCTTCAGCCAATCCCTACGTCCTCTCCTTGACCCTCAATGCAGTCTCTCTGCCCTAGACATACCCAGCCCATCCCTTTGCTCTCCTCTGCTCCCCGCAGTCTCTCAGCCCATCCTTGCCACCCTGGGCACACAGCCCTGTAGTGAGAAGTCACCTCTCCCTGAAGCCACCATCCCCAGCCTGGTGACAGCCTGGGGGAAGCCCTGCGATGGCTGCTTCCACCACAAGCTCTGACCCTGCTGGGGGCCGCAGCTGGTGCTGTCCCCTCTGTGACCAGGTTTTGGTGGCAGGGTCACCACGGGGCCTCGAGTATGATGCTGTGAAGGAGACACTGCTGGGGGTGAGTGGGGTGAAGGGCACCCACGACCTGCACCTCTGGGCCCTGACGCTGAGCCACCATGCTGTGTCGGTGCATGTGGCTGTTGGTGAGTGCCTTGCTAGCTCATGCAGCACCTGGAGCATGGCTGACGGTCCCACGGGGAACCAGTGCTGATCCACACACCAGTGTTGAGCCATGCTGCCTTGCTGTCCCCAGAGTCCAGCGTCGATCCTGAGATGGTGCTGCGGGATGCTGTCGCCCAGCTCCAGACCAAGTTTGGCTTTGCCTCGTGTACGGTGCAGGTGGAGCCGTATCGGGAGGACATGGCCACCTGCCACCACTGCCAGGACCCCCGCATCTGAGATGCCACCTGCAGCAAAGCCCTGGGCCCTACCCTGTGGGTGAGAGGGAGCTGACCTTGGAGCAGGGGGTGCAGCACAGGAATGGGGGCCTTGCCTGGGCTTCTGTCCCTGAGCTGCACCCACCTCGCTTCTGGAGAGCCCTATCAGGGACAGGACAGTGCTCCCAGGGGAGAACAGCCTCCTTGAGGGTGCAGGGTCCTGAGGTGGGGAATATAGCCTGATGCTGCTGCGCGTGGGCTCCCACAGGAACCTCCACTCTGAGCTGTAGTAGGAGGGTACATGAAGCCTGCTACAGCCCCAGGCATAGTGGGGGCCAGCCTCCATGGAGGAGCGGGGTCCTGCCCTACCACGTCCCCTCACAGAGCCCTGTTATCCCTTACAGAAAGGGCCAAGAGTGAGATACTGTTGAAGGGCCAAGGAGAGCACGTGGACCCCAAACTCATCCTTGACCCCAGCTGCTCCATCATGGCCACCCACCAGCCCCATGGCCACTTCAACACCCCATGGTCATAGCTTTGCTGATGCCCTGCTGCAGGGGGACTGGGGGAGCTGCTGCTTCTGTACCCACCCAGGGCAGTGGAACAGGGCGCCCAGAGCCCAGAGCTCAGCCCTGAGCTTCACATCTCTGGCTTTGCTCCCTGCCCATCAGCCCAGGCCAGGACTGAATCCTGACATGCCTTGGCCTGACTCATTCCTGCTGTTGTGATCTGTGTCTGTCACACTGTGAGTGTCCATGTTTGTCCACCTCTTTGTGCAAGGAGCCCAGCGAGCAATGGCAGAACCCACAGTCCCCAATAAACTTGTTGGAGAGCAGCAGCACCAGCAGTGCAGGGATCCAAGGGGGGGACTGCAGATGGAGGACAGCCTCAGACCCCTTCTCAAGAGCAAAGCAGAGCCAGGACTGGGCCCCAGGGTAGTGCCCCAGGCATCAGTGCCCAACTTGGGGCTGTGTTCCAGCACCACAAGCAGTGTTACAAAACCAATCACGTTTTACTGCACAGCTGAACACAGGCTCAATGTGAGCGACTTCAGAGGTCCAAACACCCTGCAGGCCCCATTGCCCTTCTCAGGGCAAGACTAGACCCCCAGACTCCTCCCTGCACCCACACAGGGGGTCAGGAGCAACAGGGAGTGAGAGCAAGCACAGCCCCATAGAAGTGGGGGCCTATGGATGCATCCCCAGCATCAGGCCCCCAGACCCACAGCTTGATCCAGGAACACACCAGGGTCCCACCACCCAGCTCGCACCAGCTCAGAGCAAACAGCACAAAAGGATCCTTCTGGGCCCAGAGCAAAAGGACAATGTCCTCAGCATCCCTACTGACAGCCAGGAGCAGCTGTACCTCCCCTGAGCAGGGGGCCCAGAGGGTCAAAAGCACCACGAAGGAGTGCTCAGCTCCGCTGGACAGCACCACCTGCCCTGGACCCATGCTCCTGCCTGGGGACAGCGTGTCGGGCAGCAGGATAGGAGACCCACTTCCCTACTCCACCGTCATCGTGGAGTTCTCATGAGGGCTGTTGCTGCCAGGCTTATCCCTATAGAGGGAACGGAAGCAGGCGTGGCACTCTGGGAGCAGCTGGTGTGCCACACTGGAGGCCAGCCCTGCCAGGCAGTGTGCCCGCACAATGCCTGCCTGCCCGCCCGACACCAGCCAGCCGAGTGAATCCAGGTTGGGGCTGAAGCGCACCTGCAGGAAGGAGAAGAGGGTCAGCAGGGAGGGGGCTGAGGTACCAGAAGCCCTGCACCCAGGAATGGGGACATGGGCGGCAGGGTTCTGCAGAGCCTGCCAGGCTGTGGGGGAGGGCTGTGGGCTCAGCTCTCACTTTGTGCAGCGACTCCAGCTGCAGGCGGTCGAGGCTCAGCTCAGCCTTTGCCTCCTGCGTGTGCATCCTGCGCATCGGCTCCCGGCTGGCGAAGTTCTTGAAGCTGCGCTGTGAAGCGGTGGCACATCCATTGAATGCATGCCAGGGCAGAAATGTGGCACACACATGCATTCTGGCAGCACTGGGACCACACCAGGGCAGGTGTTGCTTGGCCAGGACACATGGGTCCTCCTCTGGGTTGCCCACAGCAAAGGCCAGCAGGAACTACAGCCAGGGAGGGCCCGAGCAGGGATGCTGGAATGTGGCAGACTTCCCTGTGTCATCCCAGCGGTTGGGGGGCCTGGGCACAGTCTGGCCCTAGTGTCTTCTGCCAACAACTGCAAACATGGCTCAGCACAGCAGGGAACAGGATCCAGGCAGTCTGTGACTCCTCGGGCTCCTTCCCAGGGCTGCCACATCCAGGACATTGAGAGTACTGCTCTGCCTGGGGCTGATGCCCATGGCCATACCACCCATTGCTCTATGACCAGGCAACCAGGAGGGCTCTGCCTCGGGAACCCCAGCCCAGCATGGCAAGGCAGCCAGGCACAAGCTCTGCAGAGCAGTCCTCTTGGGGCAGACAAATGGAGGTGTGGGGCTGCCACAATATGAGTGGCACCTCATTGCCATCCCACTGTCCAGGCACCACCCTGGCATAGTTTCCACAGGTCCTGCTTGTGGTCAGGTCCACCCCCAGCCCTCTCCTACCAGGTCTGTGTCCCAAAATCTGATGTAGCTCTTGGTCACCATCTCACTGTAGAGTCTGGTCCTTGGCAGCACCTTCTCACCATCCTCTGACCCCGGGGGGCTGCAGGGCAGCAGGTCAGCCTTGTAGACTGGCTGTGGGGAAGATGTGGCTCAGAGCAGGGCCAGGGGTCGTAGAATCACAGAATTGCTTTTGTTGGAAAAGACCTTTAGGATCACCGAGTCCAACCATTAACCCAGCACTGCCAGGTCACCACTAAAACATGTCCCTTAGTATCAAATCTAGATGGCTTTTAAATGCCTCCAGGAACAGGGACTCTACCACTGCCCTGGCTTGACAACCCTTTTGGGGAAGAAATTGTTCCTCATGTCCAACCTAAACCTTCCCTGGTGCAGCTTGAAGCTGTTTCCTCTTGTCCTACTGCTTGATTCTTGGGAGAATAGACTGATTCCTACCTCATTCCAACCTCCCTTCAGGGAGTTGTACAGAACAAGGAGGTGTCCCCTGTTCTCCAGGCTGAACAGCCTCAGTTCTCTTAGCTGCCCTTCAGAAGACGTGGGCTCTAGGACCTCCTCTGCAGACAGAAACTGCTGGGGCTGGGGGCCCCAAGAACCCTGTCCCACAGCATGGCAGGTGAAGGAGAGGCTGCCACCAGGACAGGGGCTGTATCCCACAAAAATCCTGAAGGTCCCAGCTCCCCATGGCTTCCTCACCATGCAGCCCCAGCCCAGGCAGGAAGGGGATGAGACATACATGCATGAGGCCAGCTCAGGACACTTCCACTGATCCAGAAACCCAACTCCTACCCTGCCCAGCCCCACGCATGTCACAGACAGGCCTTGCTGAGCACAACAGTCTCTTACAAATCTGCGGTCCGAGGAGCGCCTGACATTGAGGGGGCAGATGGACAGATCGGGCAGCACCGCAGCCACCAGCTCGCCAGTGATGTCTCCTGCAGCTATCGTGTTCAGCCAGTCCGACCCAGAAATGCTCTGTGGGAACAGGATTCCATTGGGCTCTCAACAGGGTCCTCACCACCCCCATCCAGGTTGCAGCATGCACCTCCCTCCATCCCCAGGGACACAGGGGCTTGGAGGTATGACCAGCTTGGACACCACGTTCATGCAGCTGTCATGATCCATCACCTGAGAGACAGAGCGGTGACCCCAAGAGCCTCACCCCCAGCTGGCACTGGGGTGAGGGCAGGTGTCCATCCCTCTGACATAGCCCCCATGACAGAAGTGAATTGCTTCTTACCCACACGGTCCCCTTGCGAGGGGCCACAAAGTAAGCCTTGAAGCCCAAGTACCCAGCGTCGATGTAGTGGATCCCACAGAGACCACAACTGCAACAGAACGGGAATGAGTGAGGACAGAGCCCTACACTGCTGCCCTAAAAGCCACCCAGCAGTCCACCTCTCCAGAGAAGCTGGGACCCTGGAAGAGGGCTGTCACTCTAGCAGTGCGTCATAGCTCAGGGCAGCTCCTGGAGGCTGAGAACATCCGAAGACCCCAGAATCCTTCTGCCAGCTTGTGTCAGCCTGGGGCCATGCAGGAGCTCCATTGACAGCCCACTTCAGGGACCTTGTCTCTCCCTCTGCCCACCTCACTTATGCCAGAGGATGGTGAAACTGAGGGAATGCCAATATCATGACCCAGCCCTCACCATGGCACCAGTGGATGCTCCCATGGAGGGACAGACTGGGGAGCATGGCCAGGCCCTGGTAGGCTGGCCCTGGGCACAAAGCAGGCACCACAATGATCACAGAACTCACGAGGCATAGCAGTTGTCCTGGGCCACAGTGACACCGTTGTAGGGCAGCAGCCAGGCAACCTCCGTGCTGAGGAACCGCTTGATGCTGTTGATGGGCTCATAGAGCCGCCGCAGATCCCAGAACTTGATCTTACGGTCACTCCCTGCCGTGACCAGGAAGTTGCTGAGAACCAGGAGAAAGGCAGCACTGAGACCCCAGTGCAGAGCTCTGCCCCATCCCTGCTATGGGGACAAGGTGGCTCCAGTTCTGCAGCACAGTGCTGCTTCCATCTCTCACCCTGGGAAGCCCAACTCAACCTCTTTATCAGTTCAGAGGACCAAGTGCCATCACCACCACATCCTCTTAAATTTATGTTGGCTTATCTGCAGGAGCAGCCTGCTCTCCCAAGCAGTACTCACACCCGTGCCCACATCCATCTTCACCTGTTGGCTTTGCACCACTCGATGCTCCGGACAGCGTGGTCATGGGCTAGAAAGCACTGGAAAGGGTAGAGCTTGAGGGAGCCATCAGGCTGGTGCACACACTGCAGCAGGGACTTGGTAAGCAAGTTCCAGATGGCCACGGTCCCTGTGGGAAGAGTGTGTCCAGCATGTCCAGGTGGCCAAGGAAGCCAACAGCATCCTAGTTTGTATCAGAAATAGTGTGGCTGGCAAAACCAGGGCAGTGATCACCTACCTGCACTTGACACTGTCAAACCTGCATCTCAAATATTGGGTTCATTTTTGGGCTGCTCACTTCAAGGACACTGGGATGCTAGAGAGTGTCCAGAGAAGAGCAACAAGGCTTATGAAGGGTCTAGAGCACAACTCTTGTGCTGGGTTAACAGTTGGACTTCATGACCTTAAAAGGTCTTTTCCAACCAAAATAATACTACAACTCTATGATTTTAAGTCAGATGTGGATTAAGCCAGAACCACTAGGGATGGGCAGAGATTCCTGCAGTGTCTGCCACTCACTGCTACTCACCCAGGTGCTGCCTTGTACCTTATCCTCAGACTTCCCATTCTCTGCCCCAGGTGAGGCTGCAGGAGCACAAAGCTCCATGTGTTTCCATGTTTTGCTATGGGATACAGGTCCTTCTTGTGTAGGAAGGAACTCACCATCATAAAAACCTGCTGCCAGGTGATGATGGGGCTTAGATGGCATCCAGGAAAGACTGAAGCACTGGCCGCACTCAGAGGCATTCCCTGCCTGGATAGAGCCCACCTGGAGTGTAGCAATACCTTGTACCTGGAGGCCAAAGGACAGACGTTGGTCACAGCCTGTGCTGGTGCCACTCACATCCCAAGAGTGAGGACACCCAGGTGTGGAGCACAGCTCTGCTCTGCCACCCCAAATAAGCAGAGCTGGTGAGCTCTGCTCAGTTCTCCCACCTGCACCGGCCAGAGGCTCGTGGGTGCCAGCCCCACTGAGGGACCACACTGGTAGAGGACACTGACCTTGCAGATAACGTGCTTGTGGAAGGACCCATCTAGAAGAGATTAGAGTGGAGTCAGGACAGGCACCAGTTCTCCTAGAAGCTCCTTGTGTCAGGAGCTGCTCAGTAGCCTGCAGCCTGGCTTGCTGCTCCCCAAGGCCCTAGCCAGGGCTCCTAGTTCCTGTCCCATCCGGACCAGTGTCACATGCCAAGTGGCAGCAAAAAGCACATAGAGCTGTGAATCCAGGTGCAGGCAGTGACAGGACCTCTGGGAACCAGACCTGCCTGTGCTGGTGGAAGCAGCACCCTGAAAGACACTGCAGGCAGGAACTGGGCAGGGCTGACATTCCCCTCATCAGAGTGATCCTCACCCCACAGTGCCTGCCTGCCTCCATGAATAAGGTCTTCTCTTAATCCCCAAGGGGATCTGATGACATGCAGAGGCCTGATGAGACCATGACAGCAGTACTGTGGGACAGCCTGCTCTGGCCAGGGCAGCCAATGATGGAGCTGGAGCAGCCTGGGCAACTGCTCCTGGGGAGGGGAGAATGCAGAGAGACCCCTGCAGCCAGGATGAGGTGCCTGCAGGACTCCCACACACCAGCTTTGTCCACTGTGGAATCTCCTCACCAGTGACACAGGACACAAGTGCTGTGAGGTCCCTGTCTTGCACTGTTGGGACCAGACAGATATGGCTGTGTCCCAGAGCATGGCAGCCACAGCTGATGTGTGGAGGAGATACAGGAGCCATGTGTCTTCTCCAGCACCTCCATCACAGCCAGGGGACAGTGTGAGAGCAGCCCAGGCTCCATAAGGTGGGAACACCTTAAGGTGTGTCTGTCCAAGGAAAACAGCCACGCTGCCCTGGGAGCTCTTGGCAGAGCCCCAGCATGCTGCAGCCTGGCACTGATCCTGCTGCTGCGAACCAGCAGCCCCAGCCTCGCTGCGCGGCATGGGGATGGCACAGCAGCCAAAGCAGGGCTGATGCTACGTGACGGGAGCTGAAGGCTGGGAAAGGATCCGTGCCTGCCGCAAGCTCCCCACGTGGGTGCTGCGGCACCAGCACCAGCCACCCGGAGCGGAGGGAGAGGCAGCGGCAAAACCATGACAGGGAGCGAGAAACTGCTTCCCACTGCCAGCCACGGCTGGGTGACCACGAGCAGCATGCACAAGCCATCAATCCCGCTCAGCTCCCAGCAGATGAGACCATTACAAGCACCATTAGCCTGAGACAGCCGGGTGCACGGAGGCCTGGAGCCCTGCTCTGGCACACTTTTCAGCTGGACTGGAATAAGCAGGTCTACCACGCCAGGACACACAATGGCAATGGTGAGGTGAGGAAAGGCTCAAAAATACAGTGCTGCAGCCGCACCTCATCCTTCAATCCTATCCCAGCTGCCTACAACGTTGCTGAGAGGACCCTCCCTGTGCTTCCAGCTCTGGGTGGGGCTCCCTGGGAGTCATGGCCTGGCTGGGCTGCCATAGCGTATCACCAAGACTGAACCTGCCTCTGCGTCAGCAGTGCTTTGATATCCTAGAACATCAAAAAGTACCCTTGCTCCCTTCCCACTGTATCTGTCAGAAGCCAAGCCAAGGGAAGCAAGAGTGCTGGTCCCAAGCCTAGAGTTGTGCCAGTGCTTGCTGTCCCACCATGCAGCTCCTGGGCAGGGTGGCACTGGCCTGGACATGGTCCAGCTGCCCAATGGCCATACCCCAGACCAACTTCTTGGCACACCCTCTTGACAGAAGGGCTCCAACCCTAGGGCTTGCCCACTGCCCATCCTGGCCCAGTGGGATGGGTGCCAGGTAGTTTCTGCCCGGCAGCGCAGCTCTTCCTACCTTTTACCTGGGTTGTCTTGGATTGTTGCAGGGCCTCAGGGTGTGGGAGGGGGTACAGCACCACCTTGCCATTGGAGAAAGCCACAGCCAGCAGGCCCAGACGGCTCATCTGTGGGAGCTGCAGAATGACACGGAGTCACTGCTTTAGGGGCTGCATGGTCACCATCCCCTGCCCGAAAAGGCAAGGCATGAGTGAGGACACAGAGTTAGGAACCCTGGGGGAAAGCAGAGGCAGCCCACCCAGCAGCAGACCCACCTTCCTGGCAGTGGTGGGTGGCTCCCAGGCACCGCTGGGGCAGAACTTCATGTCCCAGACACAGCCATGGTCGGCAGCGATGGCGTAAGCCAGGCTGGCTTTGTCAGTAGAGCTGCAGGCACGGGATGACCCATGAAGAATGCAGCAGCTGGTGCTCGGCAGCTCCAGTCTGTACCAGCACTGAAGCTGGCTCCCAGCATAGCCTCTGTGGGGTTCAGGACCTGCCTGGTGGCTCTGGGAAAGGACAAGCCTCACCACCCACTCAGCCATGAAGGCACAAGAGGTGGGATCCTGACTCATCCCTGGAAGATGGGCAGTCCCTAGTCCCTTCCCTGGGAGACTGTTCCCCAGGGTTGGCCACTCATAGAATTGTTTAGGTTGGAAAAGACCTCTAAGATCATGAAGTCCAACCATTAACCCAGTACTGCCAAGTCACCGCTAAACCACGTCCCTCAGCACCACATCTATGTAATTTTCAAACTCCTCCAGGGATAGAAACTCCACCACAGCCCGGGGCAGCCTGTTCCAGGCATTGATAACCTTTTTGGGGAAAAAGTCATCCCTCATGTCCAACCTGAACCTTCCATGGTGCAACCTGAGGCTGGTTCCTCCTGTTCTATCACTTGTTGCTCCTTGCTCCATCCTTTCTGGGAGTTGTAGAGAGAGGATAAGGGAGCTGTCTCCCTTGAGCCTCCTTTTCTTGAGGTTCAACCACCTCAGTTCCTTCAGCCACTCCCCATGAGACTTGTGCTCTTGATCTCTCACCAGCTTTTTTGCCTTTCTTTGGACATGCTCCAGCCCCTCAACTTTCTTCTGGAGTGAGGCCAGAACTCACCCCTGCTCGTGCTGCAGCATGCCCAGGCCCCAGAGCTGCAGGAGTGCAGGGCCGTTGTGGATCCCATCCACGCTGTGTGTTTCCTCCATGCTCCTGTGGCAGTAGAGAGCCACATACTGTGGGGCTGCTGAGCCCTCCGGGGACGGGCACCACTCCATCGCCCAGACAGGGCCGCCTGCAAAGAAGGACATGTCCCGGCGCTCCTCGTGGGGCTGAAGGGAGCTGAACCTGCCAAACGAGAAGGGGATGAGGGCACAGGGTAAGGGCAATGTCACTATGAGGCTGCACCTGCCTGACACAGAGACCTGGCATGGAGATGGTGATACTCCAGGGCATGCTGCTCTGGCTGGCTTTTTAGCCTATGGCTGCATCTGCTGCCTGGGGCAGCCATCCAGCCCTCAGATCCACCAGGACCACAACCTTGGGGGTTCTTGCCTGTCACACGGACCACAGCCCTCACCCCAGCCATTCCCCACCCTGGGCACCCATCACCGACCTGTTCAACGTGTACAAGACTCCGTCATCATTGATGCCCTCCCGATGGATGGAAAAGAGGGGAGACTTCTCCTCAGAGGGCATGTACGGGGCAGCTTCACTGTGGAGATAGAGGAATGTGTGAAGACATCTTCCCACCCTGTCCGTCACCTGGTCACTCCCTGGCACAGCATTGTGCCCCAGCATCAATCCCAGCCTCTGTACAGCACCACATGCCCTGCTGCCAGGATAGCAGGGTACTGAGGGGCTGAAGGCTACAGAGACTCCATGGCCAAGTCCATGAGAGCTCCAAAGACCAGGACAAGAAAGCTAGATCCCTTCTGTTGGGGCCTTACTCCCCCAGAGACATCCCCTAGTACTCACCATGCTCCCATTCTCCCTCAGCTCCATTGGCTGAGGTCATTCAGCTCACCCCAAATGTTGGTCGGACCATCATGTGTCCCAGTTTCCCCCAGCCCCTCCCTTCCCACATTGCTCCCCTGGCACCTTTCTGAAAGGCATGTCCACTTGTGTGCCAAAGGGATCCAGTCAGGAAACTCCCACTGTGAGTGCTGCTGATCCCGCCTGCAGTGGGTGAAACAGACCTCAGCGACCGATACGCCTCCTGCAGCCTGCCTGCAACACAGGCAACCTTCCCCAACCCCCCAGCATCCCGTGTCCCCACTCACATATTGCAGGTAAGGTTGGAGCACTTCTCCACTGGGGCCATGATGGAGTTGTGGAAGCCATTGGGAGCAAGGCCTCGGCATGGGGGCTTGGATCTCTGGGCACAAGAGCAGACTCAGGATTGTTTCTACCTGCTCATTGCCACTACACGTCCTAGGGGACCCACCTATCCTAATAGTACCGGAGCAGCCACCAAGCAGAGTTCTCACCCAGCCAGAAACCAAGACTGTGTCACACTGGGCTAAAGACACAGAGTCCCATTCTGGGGATGTACATGAACTACAGAATGGCCTCCAGACATGGCCTTCACCTCCTACCAGCTTCAGGAGGAGCCCAAGACCCCCATGCCCTCTTCCAGAAATACCTGTAACCCTGTCCCCATCCACACTCATATAGAGCTGTCCCTGCCTGTAGTTAAGCCCACAAAGCTCATGACTGCAGTCACAGCTAATGGGCACTGTGCCATCCCTGAGTTCTGCTTCAAGGTTGTCCTGCCACAAACAGCCACATGTGGGGATACCACAGGAGAGCACAGACACTTAGAATCATCAAATCACAGACTATTTTGGGTGTGAATGGACCTTTAAAGGTCATCCAGTCCAACCCCTCTGCAGTGAACAGGGACATCTTCAGCTGGAGTAGGTTGCTCAGAGCCCTATCCAATCTGACCAACACTGCTCATGCCAGAACAGAGGTAAGAAGTGACCAAGTGACCCTGCCATTACCCCTACCGATGACGCCCTTCCGCCATGTCCTTGGAGTGTCTCCAGCTCTGGGTCTGACACCTCACTGAGGGGTGCGTCGCTCCCCTCCTCCTCTGCCTCTACCAACACCTCCTTTGAGGGCACAAAGTCAGCATCTTGTGTGAGATCATCACTGTCTGTTTCCTTCTCCTTCTTCCTCCGTTTCCGACGCTTCTTCTGGACTGGTTCAAGTTCTGGCTGTGACTCCTGGGCACCCTCGGTGAGAGGTGGGGGCTGACACACAGACGTCAGATCCTCTGCCAGCTCCTGCAGGTACAGCAAAGCCCTGGGACACCAAAGGCATGGGCTGGTGGTGAGCAGAAGGACAGCACAGGGGCTAGCCACCCCTCCAGCTCCTGGTCTGGGCGAGCAATTAGCTCCAGTCCTGCTCTGTCAGCTGTAGCAGGTCTGGATGCACCGACAGCCTCCGGCTCAGTGCTCAGGCAGCCAGCACCTTCCCAGATAATGCCAGCCTCCTGGGTCTGCAGCTGCAGGCAGAGCAGCACATGGCCTTCTGCCAGCTGTATCCCTGCCCACCTAGGGCTCTCACAGAGCACAGCCATTGCTTCAGCTGCCTTTGGAGGCCCTGGAGCATGTGGAGTGCCCCCAAGACTCTGCATTAAGCAGTGCATGGCTAGCAGAGCTTGTCCCCAACACTGTGTCACTGGACACTGTTAAGAATCAACTGAACAGGGGCTGGAACAGCTTGTCTAGACCAGATTGCTCCCAAGAAGGGTTGGACCAGATGATGCTTGAGGCCCTGTCCAACCTGGGATTCTGTGATTCCATGACTCTGCTCTCCCTCAGATAAGCCTCCTTTTGGCTTTGCCAGGAACCAAGGGATCCTCTCCTGACCGCAGACAGCCCACCACCACCATCAAACACCTGCTGCAAGTGAGCTTGGAACTCCTCATGGTTCCCTCCCCGCCACACTCCTGGATTCAAACACATTCTAGATTATTCTGTGGGGAACCTGTCTGTCCTACTGACATGAGAAAAAGCCCTTCAACAGAGGCACTAAGGTCTCACAGGTAAGCCAGAGGGCTCCAGGAGTGGTGTCTATCTGTCCATCCTTCCAACCTCCCCACAGTCCCTGGACCACTTCACCTATTTGCCCCTACTCACACTTTGGCTGCCTGTCTTTTGGGGCGCCCACCAGTGGGGTTCTGCAGGCCTCCTGCTGCCTCGCTGCTCCCCAGCATCTTCTGCACACAGATGGGCTTCGGGCTCGGACACTCCAGGTCCTGAGACAGTTTCAGCAGCAACATCTCTGCCTTGGGTTTCCGCCCACGCTTTCCCTTTGTGAGTGACACAGACCCGTTCTCGGAGGTCCCCGAGGGCTCTCCGTGTCCCTCACCCTCCATAGGGTCTGTACCATGGAGGTCGCTGGGGCTATTTTTCATTTTTTGGTTGAGGACATTTTTTTGCCGGGATTTGGCAGCTTCTACTCCATCCTCTGAGATCTCCAAACCATCCGGATGTTCGTGTCCTGACCAAAAATAACATCCGAAGTTATCAGAGAACCATGCCGAGAGTGTCCCACCACCCCTGGGCGCAGCGACACATCAGCCACGGCCCATGAGCACTGCGCCCTGCAGCACTGGGACAGGGTGATCCCTCTGGGGCGCGATGCGATGCCCATAGGAATGGACCCCCGCCCATCACCGACCGCTTCCGGGGCTTACCCGCCCGCGTCCCGCTGCGGCTCCGGTAACGCCCTGGGTATGCCGCTCCCCGTCCCGATCGGCCCCGGCGGCTCCGCTCCCGGCAGCGCGGCCCACGGGAGGCACTTGACGCCATCCCGGGATCCCGGAGCCGCCGTTAAGAGGCCGCGCCGCCAAGCGCGGATCCAGATCAGGAAAGTCGTGGCGCGGGAAGATGGCGTCACGGCGCAACGTCATTACCGGAACGGTCCACGCCCAGCCGTGAGGAGAGCTGTGAGGCATAGGGGTCAGGAGCGGTGGGGCCGAGTGAAGACAGGACTGCAGGTCCACGTGTGACCTAAGCAGTGTCAGGGAAGGGCAGAGCAAGGGCGACAGGACGCCAAAACGGGAATGGAATGGGCAGACGTGAGGTGATGAAGCACAGTCACGGAGCACAGACTCAGTCACGGCACACAATTAACCTCGACAGCCCGCGCGGGTATCGAATGGCTGCGTAACAACTAGGCAAAATCTAGCAAGGCACAGCCACGGCCCTGAAAGAAATAAAAACTCTGAACTCTTTTCTTTTAATACACCAACATCAGGGGAGAGCGCGAACGCAGTCCCCCACTACCACAAATTATGCAGTCGAGTTTCCCGCATTTGGGGAAATCGCAGGGGTCAGCACACCCGGAGTGCAAAGGATGAGCCTCGCCCTGGGAAAACCACCTGCCTGATCATGGTGTCTCCCCTGCCAGGTAAGTATGCTTTAACACCTCCGCGCTCCACACCGCCCGCCGCCGCACGCACACTTAACACACGGACACCCTTACACCCCACGGACACCCGCACATCGCACCATGCTGCATCCCGACCCCTCCGCCTCCTAGACACCCCCGCCCTGCCACCGCCGCTTTGCCCGTTCCCCGCTTTCTGCCGGGCGGGTGAGCCCCCGGCACCCCACGCGGTGTCTAATCTGCATGGCTCCGCCCCTGTCGCTTCGTGACCGCTCCTCCGGCAGCGGCGCGCTCTCTGTCGTTCTGCCTCTCTCCCCAAGTCCCCGGCCTTTCCCCGCTGTAGCGGCACAGGGCCCGCGCCACCGCCGAGGCTCCGGCTCTTCCGCCAGCGGCGCTCTCTATTGTTCTGCCTCTTTCCCCAAGACCCCGACCTTTGATGCGCCTAGCTGCGAAAGATAATGCCCTAGACGTCTTGATCACCCCTCTCTAGCGAGTCTCGCTCGCGGTGGGACAGGGACCGGGACTTCGCCCCACGATCGGCCCGCAAACGCAGGCAACACGCGAGACTTCTCGGTCATCGCGCCTTAGCGGGTGCCTGCCGTACCGGAACCTTCCGCTCCGGCCGGTCTCGAGGGAGACCGGGCCGGAGCCTCAGCTGCGGGGCGGGATAACCTCCCGGAGAGCGGCAGGAGGGACCTGAGGGTCACCGCCGCTCTGGAGCAGCCGGTGCGAGCACCCGGGGCGGGAGGGGCTATGCAGAGGCAGTTCAGGGCTACGTGCCAGCGTGACCTGAGGCCTCGGCGAGACCGAATTAACGAAGGGCTGGAGGGTCTGGCGAGAATCTATTGGCCAGAGCCACCCGTTTCTGTTGCGGACCCACTGCCTGCTGCGCCTCGCGACCTCGCAGCCCACTTCCGAGGACTGGCCGCGGGAACCAGGTCCTGCTCACAGCCTGGCCCCGGATGCCGCCAGCCCTAGGTCCTGGAGGCCGTTTTGTACGCCTGTCCGGACCCTGTGCCGCTACAGCGGGGAAAGGCCGGGGACTTGGGGAGAGAGGCAGAACGACAGAGAGCGCGCCGCTGCCGGAGGAGCGGTCACGAAGCGACAGGGGCGGAGCCATGCAGATTAGACACCGCGTGGGGTGCCGGGGGCTCACCCGCCCGGCAGAAAGCGGGGCACGGGCAAAGCGGCGGTGGCAGGGCGGGGGTGTCTAGGAGGCGGAGGGGTCGGGATGCAGCATGGTGCGATGTGCGGGGTGTCCGTGGGGTGTAAGGGTGTCCGTGTGTTAAGTGTGCGTGCGGCGGCGGGCGGTGTGGAGCGCGGAGGTGTTAAAGCATACTTACCTGGCAGGGGAGACACCATGATCAGGCAGGTGGTTTTCCCAGGGCGAGGCTCATCCTTTGCACTCCGGGTGTGCTGACCCCTGCGATTTCCCCAAATGCGGGAAACTCGACTGCATAATTTGTGGTAGTGGGGGACTGCGTTCGCGCTCTCCCCTGGCTTAGTTGTGTGAAAATCAGTGAAATTGATGGTTTATGGTTCTGCTATCATGGGTGAGACGGGTGTATATCGTTTTTGCACTTCGGTTATGGGATAGAGCAATCGCAGGCAGATGCGTTTGAGCAACCCGACGATCGGGCACTGCGTAAGCTGCTCCAAGGCTGGTAACTTCATTGTTCCCCAGGTTAGCGCTTCGCTCCGAGTGGGGATTTCAAAGCCATGGAACGGAGCTTTCTTGCCAGCACCGTCGTGCCTCAGCTTCTATCCCCACGGAGACCTATAAAGGGTTCTCCCGTCCTTTCGAGCAAACTCGGCGTAATCCGCCTAACGCAAAGTTAAATCCCTCTCTTTTTGCTACTTCAACACCAGGGGAGAGCGCGAACGCAGTCCCCCACTACCACAAATTATGCAGTCGAGTTTCCCGCATTTGGGGAAATCGCAGGGGTCAGCACACCCGGAGTGCAAAGGATGAGCCTCGCCCTGGGAAAACCACCTGCCTGATCATGGTGTCTCCCCTGCCAGGTAAGTATGCTTTAACACCTCCGCGCTCCACACCGCCCGCCGCCGCACGCACACTTAACACACGGACACCCTTACACCCCACGGACACCCCGCACATCGCACCATGCTGCATCCCGACCCCTCCGCCTCCTAGACACCCCCGCCCTGCCACCGCCGCTTTGCCCGTGCCCCGCTTTCTGCCGGGCGGGTGAGCCCCCGGCACCCCACGCGGTGTCTAATCTGCATGGCTCCGCCCAGGGCCAACAAGCCCAGCCCCCGAAGTGTTCGAGTTGCGGCGCTGGGGCAACTTTGGTCCCTGACCAAGTGGTCCTGGATAATCCTTCGTGCCCCATGCGCGGAGCAGCGGGGGCCTTGGTTCCTCGTGGGCCACAGCATCTCAGCCGTGCACCGTTGACTCTGTCCGCTTACCGCGGGCAGGCCTCGGCTTGGGGTTCAAGGCCAGGAAGGAGCTGGCTCCACCGGCCCCGTCCATATCCCTGAATGCATTTGGGAGGCTGCACGGCTGGTGGTACGAGACCGAAGGACCCACTCTGCAGCTGCCGTTGGTGTAGATGACCTTTAAAGGTCTCTTTGCACTCAAAAACACTACAACTCCCCACACCAGAGCCCCAAGCCTCTGCTCAAGAGGGTCTCTCTTTCAGGAGCGCTGGGTATTGCATGGTCAGAGCTATCTGGCTCTCCCACACAAGCCTGATTCAAGAGGTTGCCATAACTGGAACCAGAAGAACAAGGGTCCATTAGCACTGTGTCACCATTTCCCCCAGGTCCCAGAGGAAGGGCTCATTCCTCCTTTGCAAGCTGAAGCAAGAGAGGGCCCAGGCAGAGCTGGGCAGAACTGCCAGCAAGCCCAGGCAAAGAGCTGAGCCTTAAGGAAAAGGGGCACCAGGGCTCCTGCCATACCACAGAAGGCAAACAGGGTCTATCATGGTTTATTAATGTCCATGCAGCCACTCCCACTATTGATCCACACTCTTGACACGCAGGACGACAGGCACTGAAGTGCAGGGGATCATGCCCAAGTCCGTGATGACCAGATCGACCAGGTCAGGTGGCGTCACATCATAGACCAGGTTGAGGAGGCGCAAGGACTTGTTCTCTGCCCAGCCACCCAGCTGTGCCTGGCCCTTTCGGAGCACGATGAGGTCATCAGGATCATCTGCAGAGAGGAGCATCCAGTGAGATCACGGGCAGGGACACCACTTCTCCATCCTGTCAGGCCACCCTTTGTGTGAGCAGCGGCTGCTCGCCTGGGAAGGGAACAGACAGGGCAGAGCTGCCTGTCCTGGGAAGCAGCAGGAAGAGGGGACAGGTTCCAGGTGGGAGGAAGGGGACTGAAATCGTACCCAGCTCGTTGGAGACGAAAGAGTCTGTCTGCACTCTCTCACAGAACTTGTAGGTCTCACAGCACACCAGGACGGGCACATTGTAGGCCTTGGAGACCAGCGCTATCTGGGATGTCCCCACCCGGGACATGACAGAGCCATTGGCCAGGAGCGCGTGAGCTCCTAGCAGCACTTTGGAGACCTGTCAGGGCAGTGCAGTGATCCATCAGTAGCTCTTACCCCACCGCAGCCTACACTGTGCCCACTGCTCCCCTTAGCACAGCGCCTCACCTCGGGCAGCACGTAGGAAATGGCGTTGATCATGACATAGGTGCAATGAAGGCCTTTCCGCACCAGCCGGCGCAGTGTCTCCCGGCCCTCCAGTCGCGGCCGGCTGTCCACCACGATTACACGAAAGGCCCGACCCTTCTTCACGTGGGCATCACACAGTGTGCGGTTCACCAAGGAGGAGCTGACAGACACCCATTAGGAAGGAGGTTGCCCCATCCTGCCATGCCAAGCTCTGACTTGGCACCTGCTCACTCTGCACTGGTGGCATTGCCCAGAAATGCAGCCCAGTGCTGGGGCTCTCCCCTCAGTTCTGACTTCAGTGTGGGACTCATCAGATGCCAAGCCAGGCAGGACGCTTCCTAAACATTAACATGGGCTGTTGCCCTGTGGACAGCCCTTACAGGTGCCCCATGGCAGAGGATGGCTGCTAGCAGCTGCAGCAGAGTGGGCACTGCCAGCTGCCACAGCAGGTCATCTGCATATCCAACTCAAATTAAACAGTGTCTCTCTTACCCAGGGTAGCAGTCAGGCTCCTACTGACTCCCCGATGGGGTGGTACTGCCTCAAGATGATGCCAGGCAGAGCCAGTGTCCAGCTTGACTATGATGAGTGCTGCCTTTTCCCAACAGCCCCCTACAACACTTGCTTCCCAGGCTCCTCTCCTCATCCTTGCACAGAGAATCAGCCCCTAGGAAAACTGATGTCTCAGCCCCCTCCAGAAGCACCACTAACCTGTCCATGACCACAGCAAGGAACTCCCCCTCCAAACCTCTGAGTTTCCTCCTCCTAATACTCCATACCCTCCCACCCCTGCTTCTTTCTCCACCCATCACCCAGGGAATGCACTACATCTGGACTTTGTTTTGCCACAGCAGTCTCTGGGTCCGTTGCCCACCTTGACCTTCTGGGACACAGTCCCTCAAAGGACTCCTGACCTTTGCTTCCTGAGTTTTAGCTTTGCTGCAGTGTGTTTAAAATGCCAGTGGAGAGCCACGGCTGCTCCCGGAGTGCCCTATATTGGAGTGGTGAATCTGGGTTTCTTCGAACATTTAACTCTGGACTCCTGTCCACAGGTGACAGTGCTGAGCCCTGAACAGAGCAGCAAAGTCTCACAGGCAAGCCATGGGTACAGACAAATGGCTCTAGGCCTCTGTCAGACAATTCCTGGCCCAGCCCTGGCAATGTCCATTGCTGTAATGCCACAGGCTGGCAGATCTGGGCTAGGAAAATGGCTGAAATGGTGAACTCAGCCATCCATAGATCAAGACTGAGGTCCTAACACTACAATCATCAGTACAGGCTGGTATAAGGCTACTTGATCAGATCCTCCTGTTTCTTCCTCCAACGAATGTGAGGGCTCCTGACATCTGGCCTGTCCCAGAATGTTGAGGTATTAGGAATGACATCGGCAGAATGTACTCCCCAAAAGCATGGACCTTCAGGGGCACCTGCTCATAGTCAGACCTGCCAACACTGCCTGCTGTGCTCTGAATTTCTCCTGGCAGCTGCCAGGCAAAAAGTGCCCTGTCATCTCCTTGCAACAAGAGCTCTCAGCCTGCTCATCTCCCAGGATGGGACCAGAGTCCTAATGAGCTCTCTGCTTTTCCTGAAGCACTGACAATACATCTGTGTCCCGTTAGCCAATGCTGATTCCAGCGCAATGCTCTTTGTCTTCATACCCTCATACAGCCACTGTTAAAACAGTATCATGGAACCATCAAACTGTTGCTTGGGAGAGACCTTTAAGATTGAGTTCAACAGTTAACCCAGCACTGCCAGGTCACCACTAAACCATGTCCCTCATCACCACTTCTGCATGACTTTTAAACCCCTGCATAGATGATGACTCCACCACTACCCTGAGCAGCCTGGTCCAGGACTTGACAAGCCTTTTTGGGAAGAAATGGTTTTTCATGTTCAACCTAAACCTCCCCTCGTGCAACTTGAGGCTGTTTTCTCTTGTCCTGTCACCTGAGAGAGGAGATGGACTCCATCTCATTCCAACTTATTTTCTGGTAGTTGTAGAGAGCAATAAAGTCTCCTCTTAGCCTCTTTTTCTACAGGGTGAACCCCAGTTCCCTTAGACATGTCCCACATTCACTTAACTGTCCTGCTGCCCTCTCCTCTTACCATCCATACACTAGGATCACATCGTTGTCATTTATCTTCTCAAAGGCAGACCTTGAAATGGCTTCAGCTGCCAAAAGAATCTTCTCCCGCAGATATTTGTCGATAGTGTCCTGCAGCTTCTCCTTTGCCTGGGAAGACAGCATCGCCATGTGCAGGATGGCTTTGTCACACTTGTTTTTTGCAGATCTGCCCACTGGCAGAGAACCCCGCCCTGCTCTCTAACAGCCTATATGCTGAACAGCACCTTCCCCTGGGGCAGGGGACATGGACAGGACACACAGGATTGCTCTTGTCCCAGCAGAGCATGACACCTCACCATGTGTTCAAGTTGCCACCAGGCCCTCAGCTGCTCTGCACACTATCTCCCCACACCTCCTGGGTCAGTCACTCTGGTCATGACATGGAGATTTTAGTGCTCAGATTCCTCTCAGCCCACTACCACGCAGCCTCAGGAGTCCTCCTGACACATACCACCACCACATACCACCACCACCTTGCCCCTTGGCAGCTTTACGGGTAGGAGCACCAAAAACCCCCTGCTTTTCTCTATCTGTGAGTTTACTAACAGTGTCAAAAAATGTTCAGGTCCAGTCCTGGCAGGCAAGTCCTGCAGCTACTCAAGGGTCATTTGATGGGCAGCAGGTCTGGCCACAGTCCCCACTCAGGCCATGACTGTTGACAGTGGTGGCCAAGTCCTCCAGCTGCCCCGCAGACCTGCTCCCAGTCTCATCTCACCACCTTCCCTCAGTCAGCCTGCACCAGGGCTGTCCTCTGCTGCTTCCATAAGGTCACTCACCTCCTCCTCTCTCAGGGTGTCAGGCAGGGAGGAGATCTCCTTCTTGAGGAACTTAATGGCGTTGCCCATGCTGGCTGAAAGGGGCCGGCACTGGTTCAGGAAGCTTTATAGAGGAAACAGGCTTAGCTCCAGAGCAACAGGAAGAGAGAAAGGGAAGCTGCTGCTGGGATGGGGTTGATGGGCAGTGAGGCAGAACTCAGACCCCTAAAAGTCAGCCTGTGTTTGGGTGGACACCAACCCACAGAGACAAGTGTTGGACCACTAGTTTCAGTTCCCCTACTCCATCACTGGGAGCCTCACATCAAATCCATGGAATTCATGGAATGGTGTGGGTGGGAAGGTACCTTGAAAGGTCATTTAGTCCCATGCTCCCACAGTGAGCAGGGACATCTTCAACTAAAGCAAGTTGCTCAGAGTGGCCCAGGGATGGGCCATCTACCACTTTTCTGGGCAACCTGGGCCACTGTCTCACCACCCTCACAGTGAAGAACATCTTCCTTCTGTCTAGCCCAAATTGTCCCTTTTAGTTTAAAACCGTCACTCCTTGTCCTGTCACAACAGGTTCTGCTAAAAAGGCTGTCCCCATCTTTTTCTCTTATCAACCCCTCTAAGTACTGAAAAGCTGCAATAAGGTCTCCGTGGAGCCTTCTCTTCAGGCTGAACAACCCCCAACTCTCTCAGCCTGTCCTCACAGGAGAAGGGTTCTAGCCCTTGTGTCTTACTCGTGGCCTGCTCTGAATCTCCAACAGGTCTGTTTCTTTCCTGTGCTGTGGACTCCAGAGCTGGACACAACCCTGCAAGTGGGGTCTCACCAGATCGAAGCAGAGAGGTAGAAGCCCCTGCCCTGCCTGCTCACCTGATGTGTGGCTTCAGTTTGGCCACCAGGTCCCGTGAGAGCTCCTCATTGGGAGGAGTTAAGTAGTCCCGGATCAGCTAGGACAAAAAGAGAGCATGAACCCCTTTTTGGTACACCATCGCCCTTGACCAAGGGGCTGTGAACAAGGCATGGGTGCACACTAGACAGCTTGACACAGGCAGGTCAAGAGGTGGTCCAAGAGCTCAAATCTGTAGTGTCAGCACTAGAACAGCATCCCAGACCTGGGCATGGTCAGAAGGAACAGAGCAGAGATGACCAAGCACAAATACAGCCTTAGTAGTTGGGGATTAGGAAGAGATGCCTGGGCCTGGAGGGAACAGGTAGTTGCTGTCATACCTGTTTGAAGACTTCCAGCAGGGCGATGCAACGGGCATTGGAGCCATTGATGATGCCTTGGGAGTACTGGAGGCCCAGGCGTATGACAGCTGGGTGGATGACCGTGGAGGGGATGCTGCAAGGACAAATGTGAGAGTCCTCAGCACAGGCCTCTATAGCTCAGGAACAAAACAACTCCCTGCCAGGCCCCAGGCAAACAATCATCAGGACAGTCCAAGGGGGAGCTAACAGCTGGCTCCTGCTTGTCGTATGACCTGAGGAGCCAGGGTAACCCCACAGCCCATTATACTGTGGCCATGCACTGCTTGAGGGGAGCCCCAATCCACGGGCTACTTCTGTTTCTCAAGGCAAGCAAAGGGGTCCCTCAACACCCCATCAAGCCTAATCCACATACAGAACCTGCATGATGGCACATGCAGAACCACACAGGATACACCTTTGCCATTTTGCAGCCAGGCCAGCCAGAGCAGCGCAAAATGATTGCTAGGGACCTGGGCTGGGAAGGCCACGTACCTCATCTGCTGTGTCAGTGGCTTCTTCCGGCTGTACTGGTGCAAGTGAGAAAATAGGTTGACCTTGGTGCCATAGTCCTGCCGCAGAGGCACCTACAGCCAAACAGTGTGGATGACACAATAATAAAACCACAGAATCATTTATGTTGGAAAACACCTTCAAGAACATTTAGCTCAACTTTAGTTAATCCAGCACTGCCAGATCACCACCAAACCATGTTCCTTCATCACCACACCTACATGGCTTCTAAACCCCTCCATAAATGATGACTCCATCACTGCCCTAAGCAGCCTGTTCCAGGCCTTGACAATCCTTTTAGAGAAGAAATTGTTCGTCATATTCAACCTAAACCTCCTCTGGCTTAACTTGAGGCCATTTCCTCTTGTCCTGTTGCTTCTTCCTTGGGAGAAGAGACTAACTCCTGCCTTCCTACAACCTCTTTTCAGAGAGTTGTAGAGTGATATTTCCCCTGCTCTTCTCTAGGCTGAGCAATGCTAGTTCCCTCAGACATTCTTCTTAAGATCTGTTCTCTAGACCCTTCAGCAGCTTTGCTGCACTTCTCTGGACATGTTCCAGCACCTCAATATCCTTCTTGGAGTGAGGGGTTGAAGATCGTTTACCCAAGGCTGCCATACAGCCCTGCTCACTCCTGTGTCAACGAGGACACCCAGCGCTGACAGCTGCCATTTCCTCTGTCCCACCAGAGAAGGTCCCAGCCCCACCACACTCGCAGCCTGACCCCCGCCACACCCCTCGGCAGCATGACTGCGCTAAGGCACACAGTCAATCACCCAGCTCTCCTCTGACCTGCTGCCGCTCCAGCTTCTTGGCCAGCTTCCTCTGGGCAGCAGGGTCATCCACCTGCACGTGCTCCGGCAGCCGCTTTACCACTGTGAGGACAGTGCGGGGATGGTGTAAGACCATACCACCCTGGTACAGCCCCCAGCCTGCCCAAGACTGAGAAGGCACAAGTTGGGACAGTGCTCAAGGCACCATGGAAAGGCTGGCTTGATAGGTGCCCACCTCAGACATCCACTCTCCACTCACCCACCCCCTGCACCCTGTGATGACAGCTTTACCAGACTGAGGCTCGGTGGGGGTCAGCCTGGGCTTGGCTGCTATGGCTCCTTGGCTCTGCTCTGCTTTCTTGGCCTGCTTCTGGGCCCGCTCAGCCTCCTGCTTGGCTCGACGCTCTGCTCGCAGCTCAGCTTTGCTCTTGCCCCCTGAGGGCTTCTCACTGTCATTGGGGCCATCAGCCAAGGCTGGAGGAGCTGTGGGTTGAGCAGCTTCTGCAGGAAACAAAAGTGGGGATTTTGTGCCCAGCTTTTGTCACAGGGCAGCCTGTGGTGTGGAGACCCTCCTCTGTGTAAGAGTCTGCCTTTGGAGGATCAGGTGGTACTGGGTCCCCATTCTCTCCTGCATCCCATCACTCTTGCAAACACCAGGCCAGCGTCATATTCAGGCGGGGAGGGGTCAAGATGCTGGTACAGCGAGGACCAGGACCCAGGTGCAGAAAGGCGGGACAAGCCCAAGGCCCCATTGCAGCTTCCTCCAAGTAGAGGATGGTCCCAGACCAGCACTGCTGCGGCCTGAGGTCATTCTCAGCCCAGGAGCCCACCAGTCCCTTCCCGTTCAGTGCTCTGGGGAGCTCCCCGCAGAGCTCTACATGCCTGCCTGTAAGGGAGTTCTCACCTGGCAGCTGCCCTGGCTCCGAGGGCGTGCGGGGCTCTGTGGGCTCGGCTGCCTTCTCGCTTTTCTTCTTCTTCTTCTGCTGCTTCTTCTCCTTCCGCAGCTGCAGCTTCTCCTCCCGGGACAGTTCCGTGACCTGCGGGTACAGACCGTCAGGTGGCTCAAGGCCCTCGGCCCCAGCCCCGCGCTGGTCCCCGGCTCTGCTTACCTGCGATCCCGCCGGAACCGGCACAACTGCTTCGGGGCCCGTACCTGGAACGGTAAGAGCGTGAGAGGGGCCGGCGGCGGGACCAGAAGTGGGCTACGGGGAGGCCGATATGGAGTGGGATAGGTGGGAGCTGAACAGCGGAGCGGGCGCGGTGCCCCAGCCGGTGCCGCGGGGCGGGGTCCCGCCGCCCACCGCCATCCCAAGGTCCCGTCCCAGGGTCCCGCACTCACCGCCCAGCGCCACTCGCTCCGCCATGACACCTGTCCGCCTGCCCACAGCGTCCCCTCTTGGCGTGGAGGGTCGTATGCCACCCAGCCGGCTTTGCGTGATTTGCCGTGACGGAAGCGGCGCTCCGCATGACGCGCGGTGACGCCACTCCGTGACCGGTGCTGGGGGCCGTTCCCTTTATCCGGGGTGTCCCTGCCCCCGCCGTCCCCCTCGTAGCGCGGCCGGTTGTTCCCGCTTCCCCTACTATCCCGGGCTCCACTCCCCGGGTTCGCCTCGCTCTCAGCACCCGGCGTTGCGGGGCGTCACCGGGACGCTCCCGGACATTGGGCACGGGGCTTCCTCGGGCTTCCGAGGGGCGGGGAGGGGATCGCCAGGAGCGGGGCGGGTCCGGCAGTCGGTCCGGCCCCGTCGGGTGGTTCCACCGGCCGCGCCATCGCGGGGCCCGGCCCGACATGGCGGCGCGCGGCAGGTAGCGGGGGCGCGCGACCCGCACCGGCTCTGGCCCCTGTCCCGGCCCCGCCATGCACTTCTCCATCCCCGAGACCGAGACACGCGCTGGCGACGGCGGAGCCGCCTACGTGGTGAGTGGGGCCGGAGCGGCACGTAGCTGCCCGCGGTGCCCGGTTCCGATGCGGCCCAGCTGGACCGGGAACGGGGCCGCTGTCCGGGAGCGGGTCCGGGGGGATCGTGCAGGCCTGGGGTGGCGGGTGGCTTGTACGGGCCGGGACCGGGTCTGGGGCCGGGCCAGGGGGTGTGGGCAGCCCCCCGGGGGACCCTGGCAGACTCGGTGAGGTCCTGGAGGGCGGCCGACCCGATGTGCTGCGGGCGGGGGCGGACAGCGGGCGGGGGCTCCGTCCGGTCCGTGGGGCCCAGCTCATCCTGGCCCATCCGTCTGTCCAGGCTTCCTGTTTTGCTGTGAACACCCTCCCGCCTGACAGCTACTCCGGCCGGTGGGGGGGAAACGGTGTTGCGGGGTGGGGGCCCCCCAGATCCCCGGTACCGAGAACCCCAGCAGCGTCGGAGACCCCGGGGTACGCAGAGACAGTGAGGCTGCTCCCGACCTATGCTCCCCGCGGCTCTGGGCGCCGTGCCCCACAGCTCTCTGCTTCTTCTTGCGGGGGATCCCTTGCCTGCTGTCTCTGCTGAGATCCATCTCGGGGGGTCTTGCCGGTGCGTCGGGGACGCAGACAGGCCGTGACTTGCGGAAAGGTCTGAGAAGGGACCTGCTGATCCGCAGACAGCTGCGGCTGAACGAAGCTGGAGGAGCAAAGCTGTACCCGAGGTGTTCGGCCCTGAGTCTTTCCCTGCACTTTGCCCTTCAGTATCACGATGGCTTCTTGGGTGGGGGAAGAGCTGTCTCCAGAATCAGAGGAGAGCTTGTCCCCAGCGTTGGAGGAGAGCTCTTTGGGTGGGGAAAGACTGTCATCAGAGTCGGAGGAGAGCTCATCCCTGGCGTCAGAGAGCTCGTTTACAGCCCCGAGCCTGGGCAGGAGCTGGTGATGCCGTGTAGACCCCTGGCATTATGGCCCCCAAGTTGATACTGTCTGGGCCACTCAGCATCCCCTGTGGTGTCCTGAGCCTTCTGCAGGGCTCCTGAGCAGAGGGGCTGCTGAAAGATTGCGTGAGAAGTCAGAGTGAGCTCCAGCATGGCCTGGAGAGGTGTCTCTGCCGACCCTGGGTAGCCCCAGCATACACGGACAGGAGAGCATCTGGGGCTGCCAGTAAGCAGAAGGCTGAGCAGAGGGGCACCAGTAGACAGCAACAGGGACCATCTCCATGGAGTCCTTTTGGTGCTCTTACTGTGCTTTTCTGCTGCCTGATCCGTCCTCGCTTACTAACATGTAGCCCTTGGCTGCTACCAGCAGCTCCTTGTGGTCCTGCCATGTTGGAGGTCATGGCTGTGCCTTTCTGTGTCAGTCTCTGTCGACAGTCCTCGGTGTCCACTGGGGTGCTGCCCTTGAGAGCTGGAGAGGTGCTGGCCCTCCAGGGGCAGCTCTATGTAGCTGTGTTCTCCAGGGCAGTACCTGGAGGGTATCTGGGCAGAATGCTACTAAGATTGGTGCATCCAGACTGATGTCTGCAAGGCAAACCCAGCTCCCACAGCAGTGCCCACCTTGGCACAGGGTACCATGGGGGGTCTTGGCACTTCTTGGGGCAGGGACTGAGCTCTGCTGACAGGAGGGAGCTCCATCTGTGCCTTGGCAGAGTCCTCAGGAGCACTGTCTAAGGCTGGGCCCTGCAGGGGCTTCTTCTGGCACATTTTCTCCAAGCTGAGTACTGGTGTTCCGTCAGGTGCTGGGATCTGACTGTTGTCTCTCTCCCCAGGCTTACAACATCCATGTGAATGGGGTGTTGCACTGCCGAGTGCGCTACAGCCAGCTCCTGGGGCTGCATGAGCAGGTATGAAGCTGCAGGCAGCTGGGCTTGCAAACCACTGGCTGCACTGTGTGGATTTGGAGCACTGGAGCTCTGGGAATCAGTTGGGGTGGGGGAGTCACAGCACCCACCGTCTCCTTTGGAGGCTCCTGCAGTGCTTTGCTCTTTTCCCAGCTAAGGAAGGAATATGGCGCTAATGTGGTCCCAGCCTTCCCCCCAAAGAAGATCTTCACACTCACCCCTGCAGAGGTAGAGCAGCGACGGGAACAGCTGGAGAAGTACATGCAGGCAGGTAAGCTGAGTGTGTCCCATGCTGTGGCTCACAGCTGGCTGTCCCTGGCTTGGTCACTTAAGGCACTGTCTACACCTTCCTCCCCACACTGTGGCCCATCTTAATGGTCTCAGTCTATCTCTGGTGCTGGCTGGTTTTGTCGACTGGATGTCATCTCCTTTGTCCCAGTGCTGGCAGAGGTGGGGACCTGCTGGTGCCTTCAGCTGCAGGGAGTCCATGGCTGCCCTTGTGCATATCCTACCTGCATCGCATGTGTAGCTCTGAGTGGCTGCAGAGTGGATGGGTGTTGGCATGGGTTGCTGTGCCTTGGAATCATGGAATCACTGAATTGTTTTGGTTGGAAAAGACTTTTAAGATAAAGTCCAACCACTAAAACAGCACTGCCAGGTCACCTTAACACCACATCTACATGGCTTTCCAATCTCTGCAGGGATGGTGACCTCACAACTGTCCTGGCCAGCCTGTTCCAGGCCTTGACAACCTTTTTGCGGGAGAAATTGTGTCTCCTGTCCAACCTAAACTTACCTTAGCAAACTTGAGGTCATTTCTTGTCCTTTCACTTGTTCCTTGGGAGAAGAGACCAACCCTTACCTCTCTCCAACCTCCTTTCAGGGAATTGTAGAGAGCGAGAGTGTCTCCATTGGGCCTCCCTTTCTCCAGGCTAAGCAACTCGAGTTTCCTCAGCTGCCCCTACAAGACTTGTGCTCTAGACCCTTCACCATCTTTGTTGTCCTTTTTGGGATATGCTTTTTGGGATACGCTTCAGCTTCTTCTTGGAGTGAGGGACCCCAAACAACCCAGTATTCAGAGTGGAGCCTCCCCAGTGCCCAAGACAATTGCTTCTCTTGTCCTGCTGGTCACACTGTTACTGACACCATCCAGGATGCTGTTGGTTTTCTCGACCACCTGGGCTTGTCTTCGGCTGGTTGTTGACAAAACATCCCCAGGTCCTTTTCCACTGGGCAGCTTTCCAGCCAGTCTGCCCCAAGCCTGGAGGGTTGCAGGAGGTTGTTGTGACACTTCTTATGTCATGCCTGACTCCTTATTCGTCTTCACCCCCAGTGAGGCAGGACCCGACGCTGGGAGGCAGTGAAACCTTCAACAGCTTCCTGCGCAAGGCCCAGCAGGTGAGGGGGCTGGAGCCGCTGGAGGTGGTGGGCTGCTGGGGCAGCCTGCACGGGGGTGAGTGCTGGGAACCAGGGCCCTTGGACTGTGGGGCAGCAAAGGGTGGGGGACCCAACATGCCAGCCTTGTTTCTCTCTCCAGGAGACACAGCAGATACCTACAGAGGAGGTGGTTCTGGAAGTGCTGCTCTCCAATGGCCAGAAGGTCAAGGTCACCATTCTTACCTCGGACCAGACGGAGGATGTCCTTGAGGTGCCAAAGCTGTTGTGCTGGACAAAACAGGCTCCTGCAGCCAAAGTTCTGTGGTTTCCCTCAGCCTGTCAGTCCTGGCCCATCCTGCCTTGTCCATACCCTTCAGAAGGGTTGTCTTGGAGGTTGAAGAATGCTGAAGCTGGGAGGGGTGTCCCCATGTGCTGGTGTCCGTCTCTGGGCCGAGGTTGATGTCAGGAGGTCTCCAGCCATTTAATCATTGCTATGATTCCCCGAGTCCCACTTGTCCCCACTGCCAAGGCTCCCAGTACCACAGAGGTACTCCCTTCCTGTCTGGAGGTCTCATGATGTACATGGGCTGGATCCTGACATGGTGTAGGGAGGTAGAATTGCTCTCTGTAAGAAATGTTGACCTCCTGCTCTTGCTCCTAGGCAGTGGCCTCCAAGCTGGATCTGCCAGATGACCTGATTGGGTACTTTAGCCTCTTCCTAGTGAGGGAGACCAAGGATGGAGCTTTCTCCTGTGAGTAGAGCATACTGGAGCCTTATGAGGGCTGTGGTGGGACATTTGCCTTGTGCCTTGCCCCATGCACCCTGTCCTGGGTGGTGGGGATGCAGTGGGCTCTCTTGAGTGCCCTGACTGGCTGGGCTCTGGTGGGCTCATGCTGCCCAAAACCACTGCTGAGCTGCTATTTCCCTGCAGTCGTGCGGAAGCTGCAGGAGTTTGAGCTGCCATATGTGTCTGTCACCAGCCTGCACAACCCTGAGTTCAGGATCATCCTGCGCAAGAGGTGAGTGGTGGGGATGGAGTAGCAGTGGCTGCTGGAGCAGTGGGCTGGTGTCTGGGGGTCTCTGCTCTGCAGAGGGACTCCTCCTTTGCCTGGATTGTCAACCACAGGGAGCTTTGTCCACCAGGAACACACCTAGATGTTCTCAGCCATGACACAGAGATCCGAGAGGGTCATGGGAACTGCCAGACCACTGGAGGTGCTGGTCAGAGAGCCAGCTCAGCACCTTGTCCTAGTGTGTGGGGTGTTTTTTTCCCCATCACTATTTAGGACCTGGGGAATAGGTTGACCCATGTGGTTACCTTCTAGCTACTGGGACTCCTCCTATGACGATGATGTAATGGAGCATCGCGTGGGCTTGAACTTGCTGTATGCACAGGTGAGGGTTGATGCAGCCCAGATGGGTGAGGAGAGCTTCTGCACCCCTTGGCTACAGCTGTGCAGGGTCTCAGGTGGCTCCGGACCCAGCTACTCATCAGCATCTGTTCTCTGGTAGACGGTGTCAGACATTGAGCATGGGTGGATCCCTGTCAACAAGGAACAGCACCGGCAGCTAAAGTCCCTGCAGGAAAAAGTCTCCAAGAAGGAGGTAGGGCAAAGAAGAATGTTCTGGCTGGAGTATTCTCAGCACTACATGAAGACGTGGTGCTGCGTTTGGTGCCTATTGCTGATCTGGGCGGTGCCACCGCCAGCGCTGAGCTCCCTCCCTGGCTGTGCCCACAGTTCATCCGGCTGGCGCAGACCCTGAAGTACTATGGCTATCTCAAGTTCGACCCCTGCGTTACTGACTTCCCTGAGAAGGGTTGCCACGTTGTTGTCAGCGCTGGCAACAATGAGCTCAACTTCCAGGTGCGGCTGCCCAATGAGCAGATCAAGGAGGGCAGCTTCAAGGTCACGCGCATGCGGTGCTGGCGGGTCACATCCTCGGTGAGTGCCACTTGCCTGCCTGGGAGAGCTGAGACCTTGCTGCACTGGCAGCTCCACCCAGGAAAGGTTCTGGCTGCGCTACCCGCTTCCAGCCCAATCAGCTGGGTACGGTCTGAGTTCTGATTTGGGGGTCACAAAATCACAGAATGGTTTTAGTTGGAAGAGACCTTTAAGATCATTGAGTCCAACCATTAACCCAGCACTGCCAGGTCACCACTAAACCATGTCCCTCTGCACCACACCTACACCCCTCCAGGGATGATGACTCTGCAGGTGTTCTGGGCAACCTGTTCCAAGGCTTGACAACCCTTTTGGGGAAGAAATTGTTACTCATGTTCAACCTAAACCTACCTTGGCACTACTTGAGGCCATTTCCTCTTGTCCTATTGGTTGTTCCTTGGGAGAAGAGACTGACCCCACCTCTACCCAGCCTCTTCAGGGAGTTGTAGAGAGCAGGAAGGTCTCCCCTGAACCTCCTTTTCTCCAGGCTAAACAACTCCAGTTCCGTCAACTGCTCCTTACAGGACTTGCGCTCTAGGTCCTTCTTCAGCTTTGTGGTCCTTTGGATGTGCTTCAGCACCTCAGTGTTCTTCTTGGGGTGAGGGACCCCAAACTGAACTCAGTATTTGAAGTGTGGCCTCACCAGTACAGGGAGACACTATCTGCCCAGGTCCTGATGGCCACACTATTGCTGATACTGGCCAGGATGCTCTTGGCCTTTTTGGCCACCTGGGTACACCTTGACTCTTCATCAGCTGGCTGTTGACCAACATCTCCAGGTTCTTTTCCACCTGGCAGCTTTGCATCCACTCTGACTGAAGCCTGGAGCATTCACGGGGTGGGCGTGACCCACGTACAGGGTCTGGCACATGGCCTTCTTGAACCTCATCCCACTGGCCTCATCCCATTGGTCTCATCCCATATATCAACCCAGGCCAGATCCTTCTGAGGGCCTCCTGACCCTCAGCAACGCTCTCACTCAACTTGGTGTTGTGTGCAAACTTACTGAGGGTGGCCTTGATACCCTTGTCCAGATCATTAATATATGTATTAAGGGTCATTGGAGTGAGGACATTTGAGGGGACTGTTGCTGCAACCTGACAGTGGTGGAAGGCCCGTGGGAGCTGGGTAGGAGCTGGGTAGGGTGCCTAGCACCTGGGAAGCTGGTTGCTGCCTCTACAGATGCTCTATCCTCAGCATGTCCCCTCACAGGTGCCTATGAGCAATGGTCCCTCGGGGAGCAGTCCAGGGAAGTCCGAGGTGAAGCTGGAGTTGGCTTTCGAGTATCTAATGAGCAAGGATAGACTGCAGTGGGTTACCATTACCAGTCCACAGGTAAGGCTGCTTGGTGCTAGGTCAGTGGTGGACAAGGATGGGAGCAAAGTGGAGGTCTGGGCTCAGCATAGGGTGTTGAGAAGGCTGTGGGGTGTGTGTAGCCTTGTGACACCTCTCCCTTGCAGGCCATCATGCTGAGCATCTGCCTACAGTCCATGGTGGATGAGCTGATGGTGAAAAAGTCTGGAGGCAGCATCCGCAAGGTGAGGGTGAGACTAGATGTTATCTCTGGACTGGGATTCCATCCTGCCCCTATGACTCCTTGGGTTCTCACTGGGCCCTGCTTTGATCTGAGAATGTGGCCAGATGAAGGATCTCCAGGGCCCATCTCAACCTCTGGAGCTGGCCCTGGGGACCCCACATCTGAGCCCAGCTCCTTTCTTGTAGATGTTTCGTCGTCGAGTAAATGGGGCCCTGCGTCGCTCGGAGAGCCAGCAAGCTGTGAAATCACCACCACTGCTGGTAAGCAGGACCCTGCAACTCTGGGAGGGGAGACAGGCATGACTGGTCATCACTGTGTTCCCACCACCCCCAGAGGTGCCATGGTCTGCTCAGCAGGGCTGGGGCAAGCCCCAAGGATAGCAAGGCTGAAGTGCCACACTACTGTAGCTCTGGGAAAAGGGCATTTGATACATCCCTGGGAGCTGACTCACTGTGGGAGGGAAGGAAGGATGGCCTGGCCTTGTCCCTGGTGATGGGAGGGAGATGGTTCGTGCCATGTACTGATTGTGCTGCTCCCCACAGGACTCACCTGATGCCTCCCGGGAGCCAATGGCCAAACTCTCGGTGAGTTGTGTGTATCTGCATCATCACTATCACCACCCCCTAGGGGAGTGGGGGTCCACCCTAATGCCTCCCCTCTCCATAGAGCAAGCTCACCTCTGTCAGCCTGCGAGGGATTAGCCACTCCAGCTCAGCTAACGATGTGGGTGCCAACGACTTCCATGGCAATTATGCCTTTGAGGGCATCGGTGATGAAGATCTGTAGTGACCCCCGCACCTTCCTTGGACAGCACTGACCGAGGGCCTTCGCTGAGGAATGTATGACCTGCAGTCAGGTTGCAATTGATGTGCCTCTCACCCGCTCCATCCACCTTCCCCTGCTCCCTAGGGCTAAGCCCTCAACCCACCAATGCCTTTGGGCTGGGGGCAACTGCCCTCCTCCTGCTGCTGGCTCTAGCTGGGAGAAGGGCTTGTTCCAACCCGAGCAGCATGCCCAGGCTGAACCCTGGAGCAGTGTGGGGAGCAGAGCTGCCCCTGCCCCAAGTGCCCGGCTGTGCAGGAGGGCAGCTGCTCTGAGTGGCACTGAGCAGCCACTCATGAGGCTCTGTAAATGCCAAATTAGCATTTAGGTTTCTGCAGGGAAACTGCAGTAAGCTGTCTCCAGGGGGAGGCCTTGCGCAGAGCCCCCTCTTTAACCCGCTCATAGACTCCAACGTAATATAGGCTTTATAACCACCTACTTCCTGCTGCTCAGAACGACCAGAGCATTAATGGACAGTAACTTGATGTTTACACACTGCAATGATGATTAAAATGGATTCTGATTGGTACCAGGCTGTCTTTTGGGGGCTGGGTGCTGTCCCGCCCATCCCTGTACACCTTTGCCAGCCCCACACTATCCTGAAGCAGAACAAGGTTCCCAGGGAGAATAGCAGATAACAAAACCAACTGTTTAATGCTTTTATACACAATATAAATTACACCGACTGGCATGGCGACAGCCACAGAACCAGTCCTGTTCCCCCCTCCCCACCTTTCCCCCAAACTCTTGCAGAGGAAGGCTCCAGTGGGCAGGAACTGCTCCCGCGGATACCTGGGGACACAGCACCAGTCACTGGGGAAAAGCACCAGAGCCGCTGGTCGTGACTTCACCCTGCCTGGGAGAACTTGGCATAAGGCAGCCCCAAGCCCCCATGGAGTCTGCTGCCCATCCCTCCCCCAGGGAGGGCAGGGGCTGTGGCTGGGGGAACAGTTCCCAGGGCCCAGGCAGCCGGGGCCCAGTGCCTCTCTGCAGCTGGGCTAAGTGCTGTCTCAGGGCAAGGCTGTGCCCACAGCTGGAGGGGCCACAAGGGCTTTGGCATTGCGGGGGTTGACCCAGCTCTCAGCTGTGTGGCCATGGATCTTCTGGTGGCGCTTGTAGTTGTCCCAGTGGCCAGTGGTGTAGGTGCAGTCCCGGCACTGGAAAGGCTTCTCACCCGTGTGCCGCAGCATGTGCCGCTTCAGGTTCATGCTCTGGTTGCAGCTGTAGCTGCAGAGGCTGCACTGGAAGGGCTTGTCACCCGAATGGATGCGCCCATGACGCTTGAGGTTGGCCAGGTTGCCGCAGGCGTAGTCGCAGAGCTGGCACTTGTAGGGCTTCTCGCCTGTGTGCACCCGCTGGTGCCGCTTCAGGTTGTCCAGGTGGGCAGAGGCATAGGGGCAAAGTGGGCAGGCAAAGGGCTTTTCCCCGCTGTGGGTCTTCATGTGCCGCGCCAAGTGGTTGGGGTAGTGGGTGACAAAGGGGCAGAGGCTGCAGGCGAAGCCTTTGTCCCCAGTGCCTTTGCGGGGGCTGGCACCCGGCTCGGTGCCCAGCACCGCCAGGCTGCAGCGCCCGCAGACCTGCTCGGCCAGGCCCTCATCCTGGGCAAAGCCGTCGTCCAGCACCAGCCCACACATGCGGCACGTGAAGGGGAAGAGCAGCTCGGGCAGCGCAGCCGCCTCCTCACCCCGCAGCCGGGCACAGCCGGGCAGGAACGGGCCGCTGCCACTGCCCACGTGCAGACTCAGCTCCGGCAGCAGCGGCTCTGCAGGACAAACATACACAAGGCTGTCAACAGGGGGAGCTGGGGGTGAAGGTGCCTTGTGGCCTCAGGTTTGGCACATGACATGCTGGCAGGGCAGCAACATGCAGCCAAAGCCTTGCCCCTTCCCTAGCCTCAGGGGTTATGCCATGGAGGGAGGGGGGGGGTCTCCGACCCTGGTCTTTACCTGTGTCCTTATCCTGCTGGTGCGGTCCCTCGCCCTCAGGCATGCGGTGGCTGAGCATGTGCCGCTTCAGGTTGCGGCTCTGGTTGCAGCGATAGTCGCAGGCAGCGCACTGGAAGGGCTTGTCCTGGCTGTGGACCCGCTCATGGCGTTTGAGGTTGCCCAGGCTGCTGCAGGCAAAGCTGCAACAAGTGCAGCGGTACGGCTTCTCCCCGGTGTGCGTACGCAGGTGCCGGGTCAGGTTCACCAGCTGGGCAGAGGCGTAGGCACACTGAGGGCAGGCAAACGGTTTCTCTCCGTTGTGGGTCTTCATGTGGCGCTTGAGGTGGCTAGAATAGTGGGAGACGAAGGGGCAGAGCTGGCAGGAGTAGACGATGCGCTGGCTGCGGCCCGCCTCGGTGCCTGCACACTGCAGGCAGCTCTGGCCGAGGCTGGCAGCCAGCTGCAACCCGCACTGGCGGCAGGGCAGTGCGGCTGGGCCTGGCTCGCCACCCTCCTCAGGGTCACTCTCCACACTCAGCTGCTGGTAGCCAGAGGAGCAGTCGTCGTCACTCAGTGCGTACGCCGGGATGGCGATCTTCCCCACCAGCGTGTCTGCTGAAAAGACCATGAGGGTCATGGAATCACAGAATCAGTTAGGTTGGAAAAGACTCTTAAGATCAAGTCCAACCATTAACTGAGCACTCCCAGGTCATCACAACGATGTTCCTTGGCACCATGACTACATGGCTTTTAAACCTCTCCACTGCTGCCCTGGGCAGCTTGGGCCAGGACTTGACAACCTGTCTGGGGACAGATTTTTCCTAATGTCCAATCTAAACCTTTCTTGGTGCAACCTGTGGCTCTTTCCTCTTGTCCTATCGCTTTTTACTTGGTAGAACAGACTGACCCTCTGCCTCTCCTCAACCTCTTTTTCAGGGAGTTGTAGGAGGGTGAGAAGGTTTTACCTGAGCCTCCTTTACCCAATGTAAACAAGTCTATTTCTCTCAGCCATTCCTCACAAGACATATGCTCTAGACCCTTCACCAGCTTCACTGCCCTTCTCCAGACACCCTCCAGCATCTCCATGTCCTTCTTGGAATGAAGGGACCAAAACTGAACCCAGTATTCAAGCTGCAGCCTCAGCAGTGCTGGGATGGGGTCAGGCCAGATGGCATGAGCACGGCCCTTGAATGTGGGCTACCAGTCCCAGTCTTGACAGGACTGTGGCCAGGAGGCACTAGGCAGCTGCAATCACCCCAGCAGCACCTACCATGCTGTGCATAGGAGGGTGAGGAGCCTCACAGTCCCCACCTCCCTGAGCACTTTGTTCTGGCTGGCTCAGGAAGCCCTGTCATGTACACCCTGTAGATGGCTAAGTTGGATGTCAGTACAACAGCCAGACTCCCAGCATCAGGAAGGTAGCTGAAGACATGCATGGGGTGGGCAGCCAGCATGCCAGTGTGTCAGGACTGGCTGGTGGGACACAGCAGTGGTGGGCACAGGGTGGCTCAGGCAGGAGGGCTGTGTGTCATAGCTCATATCTCTGGGCTCCTCCAGGATGTGCCACTCCCTCAGCCCTGGGGATGGCAGCCAATCCTGCTCCCATAGCAAACACCACAAGGTTCCATCGCTACCACCCCTGCATCATGGAGAAAATCAGACCTTCCCTTGCTCCATGGCAGTGGGGAGAAGTCTGTGCCTATCTCTCAGAGTACACCTTTGCTTCCTGGCTGGGCACAGACCCTAGGGGCAGCAACAGGGCCCTGGGAAAGATGACAAGAATGAAACCTGCTTCCCTGTAACTGCTTTGGGCTGTTCCTGTGCCCCAGATATGGCTGCAGGTTTGGCAGAGCAGTGGCATGCACCCAAAGCCTTGCCACTGCAAGCCTCAAGCTGTACCCAGCTCTCTTCATGCAGTGCCTGCCCTGGGGCCCTGAAAGACCCAACAGACAGCCACTAACCCAGGAAGCAGCCTAGGCAGTCCCCTTTGTTGCTGCCCACCTGGCTGGGTCCAGCTCCAAGCCCCACTGGTGAGGCTGCTCCATGCTGCAGGGTGGCGTAGACCATCTACCCTCCAGTCCAGTCATAAACACTGCCTGAAGTGCACACACCAGGCCTGGGCATCCTGCAAAGGCCTGCCTCCTGCTGGGGAGACCCTCAACCTCTCTGAAGCCCCACACCAAGGGTGTTCTCTGCCTCTCAGCTCAGACCCACAGTGCCACAGCTTCCCTGGAATGCCATCCTCTGAGTGTGACTGGGTTGGTGAGCCCAGGTGGGACAGTATTGCCCATGGGCTGAGGACAGTGATGGCTCTCCTTACCTTAGCATACCCTAAAGTGCCTGGTCCTGTTCCCCAGTTCAAGAGGGGGAATGAGGGTATTTCTGATGGCACAAGGTCTGCAAAAATCTGCTTTCAGCTCCAGCTGCTGAGATGGCTTTGTCCTGACACTGAGCTCTGTGCACACAGGCTGCAGGGAAGTGAGAACAAGAACTCATCTGGCAGGCAGCTGGGACAGCAGCTCAACATGACAGTGAGAGCTGCCAACACAGCCCAGCACAGCCACTGAGCACACAGACCAGAGCACAGCCCTTAAGGACAGTAAGGGGACAGAGAGCCCCACTGGTGGTCTGTGTTTTCCTCCTCTCACCACTGAGAATGTCCTCACATTATTCACTGCTCAGTGAGTGATGTTTCCACTGGTTTCTGAGAGGCACCTTAATGTGACTGGAGCACCTTTGCTCCCCTGACCATCCCGGTGTCTGGTGCTGACCAGCTGCACTAAGAGACTAGGGATCCCACAGCGCAGGCAAGTGCTGGGGAGCAGAGTCAGACTCGGCCCAGCTCCCACCATCCCACACAAGGCGTGGGATGGCTGTGGGCAAGGACCCCACAAGAACAAGGCCCCGGCTCTAGGGGGGCAGCAAAGTCTTGTCTCGGGAGAATTGGGGGCTCCAGGGATGAGCACAGTGTGCGGCTGCGGTATGTGGCCGGGCAGCCCCAATGTCCCCAGGCAACCGTGAGGGGCAGGTCAGTGCCGAGAATCAGGGCCTCGCAAGCAGAGACCAGCGCAGGCATCACCCCAGGGGCCGCGGCCTCAAGTCGCGGGAGATGATGCAGGACGGGGAACGCGCCCGCAGTAGGACCAGCCACCGGGAGGGACCGCTTCCGGGGAGGGCGGCTGAGTGATGAGGCCAAGCGCTCTGCCGGTACCGGCAGAGCTGGGCCGTGTCCCCGCCCGGCGGCGCTCCCGGAGCGGTGCCGCCCAGGCTGGCCGACTCCACGGCCGCCGGGCCCAGACGGCGGCACACACCTGGCGATCCCTTCTCGAAGGCCAGGCCTCGGCCCAGCAGCAAATCACTGGGCAGCACCAGCGCCGCTCCCGCCGTCTCCTCGGGGCCGTCCTCGGCGTCCGCTGCAAGACAGGGAGCGCCGCGGGTCACCGCCGGGCCGCCGCCCCCCAGCCTCGCCGCGCACTCACCCTTCACCGGCTGCGGGTGGCTCTGCTTCCGCCGGGGCATCGTGGCCGGTCCCGGCCCCGGCCCGGCCCCGCCGCCCTTTTGCCCGCGGCCCGCCAGCCGCCCCCGCCAGCCCGGGGCGGCC